>NIUQ01001293.1:0-32456 GCA_002796945.1 Plectus sambesii | reverse complement strand
ACTATTGTTTGTTTGGGCAATAAACTCATGTCGTACTGACTGCACGAGATATGTTGCAAACGGAACCGATTTACGGTGCGTGACACGTTGGCATTTTTTCCTAACTTACCTATGATTGCCTGTGGCAACGTAAACTGATAAAAATCTCCTCTACAGCGGCCCTATTCTGTGCAAGGTTGTGCCATTTGCGTGCGCGGTCTGATCTGCCTAGCGAATACAATGACAACTGCCAGTTTTGTCAAGGAGTCTGGTATGAAGCCTTACTACTGACTTGTTCAATATGTCGATTTCATCGAGTTTGCAGATGGTTCATTCCACTATTTGCCCAGCGAAGAGGTGCTATGGCCAGTTGCCACGGATGAACTGAAGGAATCGTTCTGGACAAATGGTTTCATCATTATTCGGTAAGGCAAAATGTTGATATTCGTTGAAACGCCAAACTTGCGCATTGTGCAGCAATTTGTTCTCGTCCGGCGAAGTCGAGAAACTGGTGAAAGCGATTGAGGGATGCAAAGAGTTTTGGACGGCCAACTATCCACTACTCGACTTGAACGACCGCCAGTTCTTTCAGAGCAACTGGAATGAGCCGGGAACAGACATTCTTGGAATGGCTGTGCGAAATGCCAAATTTGTGGGAATCGCCGAACAGGTGACTGCTAACATCAGTATAATCGATGAATTACGGTTATTATACTTAACAGCTGCTCAATCGTGGCGAACTCTACCTGTACAACGGAAAGGTAATAATGAAGCAACCGGAAACTGGAGGGGCGCTCCTCTGGCACCAAGATTACGGGTAAGATCGCCTGCCATCCTTCTCTAGTTCTCCTATGTATGTGCAGATATTGGTACAACAATCGAGCGATATTTCCCGATTTCATCACCGGCGTTATTGCGTTGACCAAAAGCGATCGAGAAAATGGCGGTCTCGAAGTTGTTTCTACATTCTTTTACTTACTGTACGCGCGAATTGAAATATTTTATTCTAGGTGATCAGAGGCAGTCATCACTGCGGACGTATTGAGCATCATAGCCACTGACGGTACTATTTTGCGTGTGTGTACTCAGTCTGACTCGACGCAGACACAGAGCCGCTCATAGAAAGAGATCGTGGCAGCGCGCATCAACCAAGTGAGTGCGCTGCCTATTGGGAGGTACGGACCGTCTATGGTCGGTCGGCCGGTCTGGCCGTCGGGCAACAGTCGCGACAAAAGCGATCCCGACCGACCATAGGGGACGCGTTCGTGACGCCTACCCCGTGGTCGCGCCGACTGTGCGCGCACAGAGATGGGAAAATTGGACAGGGTGGCCGACACCACCACCACTACGCGGTGCAGTCCTGTTCTGCCAGAAAACTGTGCATCTCATCTGCGCGCAATGTTACTTTAAAGGCCTAAAGTGAATCATCTGCTCATGCGCGCCGTTTCTTAGAAAGAATGGCTCGTTCTATGGGTGTATTGTTAGTAGCGATTTTATTCTGGCCTTCCTTATTTGTGCGAGGCAACAGTGAACGTTGGAAGCGTCAAGAAAAATGGACTGAGGAAGATGAATCGCGGAGAATTGAGCAGATTAAAAATTCTGAGCGGATGGAATATCAAACGGAGCAATCGTTCGATTATGGTCAACCGGTCGCTATACGTCCCCCAGGTTAGCACCTTAGCTCGTCAAAGTCCCTAATTTACAGAGTATTTTTTAGAGAGGATGTGGTGTTATCACTGCGCGAGCCCCATGCACAGCGTCAGCGAAGATATGCAAACAGCGATTCGCGCTTTTCTGAAAATTCGACGGACAGATTATCCGAAAAAAGCCGTCCATCCCGAATGCACGAATCCGCGCAACCTTACTTCATTGAGCAAGCAGTACTGTATGCACAGCTACTGTCAAACATTGGTATTAACCGATCATGATACAGGTAGCTTTGATTAAAATCTTCGACGATGGTTACAGGTCACTGTTTCAGCGTCGCTATTTACGATACGAGGATGCGCGGAAGAGTTTGGCGCGATCAACGAAGAAGTGCTCGATCGGCAAGGGGACAACTCGTGCCATCGCTTGCATGACAAGTTGGACATTCAAGAGTGTATTTGTCGCAACCGAAAATACTGTTATCCCGGCGCGGACAGCAAAAACATTTCATCCAGAAGCGCAGAGCTTTCATTCACCTCACTGATTGAACGCGTACTTAAGATCTTTGAATTCTCAGTATCTGATGAATCAATGGTTCGATCCAGCCAACCTATACGGGTACCTTATCGACTATATAAACGAGCGACTGAGAAGTAAGTCATTCGAGTGTACCGATTGCGGCTTGGTATTGAGACACGGAGCGCGAAGGCGTCAGACCGGCTTGCCTGAAGCACAGTTTACAACGTTGGTGCGCTGCTAGACGGCATTGAGCACTCGGCCCGTCTCGGAGCTCGATGTTCGATGCAGGGTGGAATGGCGGCCACCACACCCTACGTCAGCCCTTTGCACAGCATCAGCGAAATCAACGACTACCTTTTCCTCAGCGGTTTCGGTCCTGTCAGCGATGCCGCCCTTAAGCAGCGCGGCATCACCTGCGTCATCAACGCCACCAGCATTTCCAGCAGGCTCCCAGCCACCATCGATTCCCTTCAAATTCCTGTCGACGACAACGATTTCGCGCCTCTGGAAAAGTATTTCGACGCTGCGGCCGACCTCATCGAAAAGCATCGCGTTAATGGTGGCAAGATTTTGGTCCATTGCGCCGCTGGTGTAAGCCGGTCGGCGACGCTGTGCATCGTCTACTTTGTGAAACACCAAAAGCAGTCGCTGAGAGATGCTTACTTGATGGTGTTGCAAGCAAGACGGATCATTAGTCCGAATGCGGGTTTTTGGCGTCAGATGATTGCGTTCGAGAAGAATCTGAACGGCGCGGCGACGGTGGAAATGCTGCGCGGGCGAGCTCGCCGCGAAATGCCCGATGTTTACTTCCAGCGCTTTGAACGCTTAGTCAAAACGGAGAACAGCGCTGAGAATTCAACAGATAAAGGATAATTTTTGATAATTGATACGATATTGATAATGTCATTCCTGAATAAATTATTGCTGTGTGCGCCGACTGTACGTGTCATTGTGCCGATCAATATGTATATCCTAGGATATGCAGAGCGTGAGGAAGGAACGAACAGGTAGCGCGCGCGCGCACACACACACACACATACACACACCGTGCGGTCGTCGCTGTTGGTGTAACCGGGTACAATGTGTTGCGCCGTCGTCACTGTGTAGCGATTCCAGTTCAACCACGCGTATCTTCGTCTTCAGCCCCATAGGGCCTAGTCGATCGTCGATTTCCGACTGGTGTTCGCTCCCAGAAAGAATAATTGTCTGCGCATCATTGTCTGCGTCTGCTAGTCGCTATCATGCCCAGTGATTCTCACTTTCGCGGCCAGAACTATCGGAAGTTGAAGCGGCAGTGCGAGAAGACGGGCACGCTGTTTGTCGATACTGAATTTCCCGCGTCGAATGTGTCGCTCTTCCTCGACGAGAGTCGGACGAGCAATATTGTCTGGAAGCGACCAGGGGTTTGTTGCACCACTGGGAAACTCTATCGCACTGTAGTAAGAGAAGTTGCAGGAATTAGTCGACGATCCGCAGTTGTTTGTCGAAGGAGCTAGCGTCAATGACGTCACGCAAGGCATCTTGGGCAACTGCTGGTTCGTCTCCGCCTGTTCCGCCTTGACCCACAATTCTCACTTACTTAAAAAGGTGAGCAATTAAATTGTACGAATGAACGAGCGAGACGCACATGTGCTGGTGAACTGTAACACGAGTAAAGTAAAAAGTTACAGAAGGAGTTTTTTAAAGGTTACACCTTGATTGCAAATGTTGGTGAAAAGTTACATTTTTCAAGGTGATTCCCGACCCGGAAGAGCAAGAGTGGTCCAGGAAAGACAAGAAGAGGTACGCGGGTATTTTTCGTTTTTGCTTTTGGCGATTCGGCAAGTGGACGGACGTCATCATCGATGATTTATTGCCTACACGCGACGACAAACTCCTCTTTACACGATCAAAAACGTCCAACGAATTCTGGAGCGCATTATTGGAAAAAGCGTTTGCAAAGTATGCAGATTCCTTCTCCTTTCAATTCATATATTTCTGACATTTTAGAGTGTACGGTTGCTATGAAAATCTCGTCGGCGGTCAACTCGCTGACGCGCTCCAAGAAGTCTCTGGCGGCGTACCAGAAACCATTGATATGCGCAGGTTCAAGTACGCCATGGGCGAGAACTGGCATCTTAAGCTCTTCAATCACTTGAAGGAAGCGTTTGCAAATAAGGCGCTAATCGTCGCCGCCATCGCAGTACGCATCGAGCCAACTTACGTTGTTTACGTCGCAAACTCTGAGATCGTTTACTTGCAGCCAAAAGATAAGGACGACATTGAGAAACCGCTGGAATGTGGGCTGGTTAAGGGCCACGCTTACGCAGTGACAGATGTGCGATATATTGAGCTGGACGCCAAAAATCGCGGGATACTCTTCTTTGTGGCGGCTGAACGAAAGCTGATGATCCGATTGCAAAACCCTTGGGGCGAGAAGGAGTGGAACGGCGCCTGGTCGGATGGATCGGAGGAGTGGAATCACTTGACCGAAACTAGAAAGGCCGAACTCGGCATCACTGTCGACGAGGATGGAGAGTTTTGGTGAGAGCTAGCAAGCTAAAACCCTCTCTCATCTCTTGTCTATTGCAGGATGCCCTTTGACGAGTTTTGCGAGTATTTCACCGATATCAGCGTTTGTCAACTGTTCAATACGAGAATCTTCTCTTCCTCGAAACGCTATATGGAAGCTACTTTCTTCGGTTCATGGAAAGTGAATGGAAAAAGCGGAGCGCAAGGCGACTGGAGCCCTTCGAGCATCGACTCACTCGTCGGCTCGCGTTGTCCAGAGCAAATGTAACTAGTGGTGTCAATAAAGCGGAGCGTAATATGAGTCAAGCGCGTAGGCCAGCCGACTGGTCTGAGGCGACGAAGGTTCCTGCTGTGGTCATTGCACGGGCGCAAACAGGAGGCGTCGGCCAGCAGCTAGTGGCGCGCGGTCGAGAGCGCGTGTCAGACTAGGGAGGTGACGCGACGGAACCGGCCGAATCGCGGTTTCACGCGTCGCTCGAACCGCCCTTTCGACGACTTGCAACGGCATCTTGTTTGCGCTCGGCCGCGCCCGGGTCCACCCTGTCGCGAAACAATCGCCGTTGCGCACTTGGCAAACAGCCGGCGCCGGACACGGCGGATCGCGGAAGCCACTCGGCTCGGTGGTGGAGTCGGCGCCCGACCACCCGCGGAGCAACACCACTCGCCCAGTCATCGGCCGACATGAACGTCGTGTTTGTCTTGCTCGCGCTGCCCATCATAACGGTGAAAGGGCAGCAGCTGCCCGAAGGCGCTATGATTCAACCGTCGCGCGCCTCCGTGCCCGTCGGAGCTGTCATCAATCCCAACGCCTTTCCTGGCCTTCTGGGTATGCCAGGTAAGTAAATGCAAAAGATAGTCTCCCCCCTTTAGCGCGTTTCAATGTTCAGAGTTCGGCATTAACGACAACACCTTGCCACAGATCAGTCTCGGCGCCGCTTGCCAAAACAACTTCACCTGTATGCCCGTGCCCAACAGCCTTTGCGTCGAAGGCAAATGCCAGTGCTTGCCGGTGAGTAATGATACCAACAATCCACTCACATTCCCATCCATAATCGCCTTTGTTTTCAGAACTTTTACGAAGATCCTGCCGCGCCAGGCATGTGCAGACTCGGTAAGCGACGCTGTGGCTTACTTACAGTAACCGACTAATGTCACATTCATACAGCGCCCGGCTACAGCGAGGAGTGCGCGTCCAATTCGATTAACACCAAGGTTATTCCGTGCAGAGAGCCGTTCATCTGCAACGGAACGAATATGTAAGTAGTTGAAAAGAAGTGAATAACAGTGATCCGTCTGAAATTAGGTGCGACTGTCCGGCCGGATACATTCAAGAGAACTTCGTGTGCGTCAAAGGTATGGAACGCTTCGAGCTACCGTATGTCAAGAGTCGCTTGCAGATTGTCCACCCGGTGACGTGCCAGTAGTTCCGATCGGCAACGAGTGCCTTCCTGGTAAGTAGTGGCCAGCACTTAATCGCAACCGCGCATCTTTGGGTCGAACCGGGTTGGGGATGACTCTCCGGTGCCAGCCCAGTCGTCGGGACGAGTAAAAAAGCGCCAATCGGTCGTAGACTCGCTCCGTGTAAACAACCGGCTCAAGAGTGTACCGCCAGGCGGCAGCACGTGTCCAAATCCGTCTTGTTTAGGCGACGATCAGTCGCGCCGGTGACAGCCTTGGTCGGCAATGACACACTTATTTGGCTTTTTTTAGCGCGTCAGCTCGGCGGAGAGTGCGATCATGACGAGCAGTGTCAGCAGAGCTACTCGCAGTGTCTGCACAAAAAGTGCCAGTGCATCGCCGGGGCCAGCCAGCGAGATGGCAATTGTGTACCGGTCAGCCAGTGCCCACTCGGCGATCCAGCCACCGACGGCAACGGCGGCGTCAAAGAGTGCAAGCTCGACGAGGCGGGGGCTTGCCCCGACGACCATTATTGTCTCTACCCTGAGTTCGCCGACTCCAAGGGCTTCTGCTGCCCTCGCATCAGTAAGAGATTTCCCAATCGAATACACCTTATTGTCGTCATTCAGAGATGAACTGTCCGATCGGAAAGCCTCTCGATGGACGCAACTGCACCGACTGTCCATGGGCTACCCATCACTGCTTCTCCTACGTTATTGGCACTTACACCGAAACCATGTGCTGTCCGAATGGTAAGCATACTTTCCATCATCTGCGTTCATTACTTTATTACAAGGTATTAAAGAAGTGCGCTAGTATTTAGTGTCGGCGTTGCAGCTAAGCTATTAACTTAGTTATTTATTGATGCTATTAGAAGAGTAAGTTGGTTGCAACGCCGGTTCCAATGCTCGATTGCAGCTTGCCCTACCAGCCAGTCCCTCCAAGTTGATGGACAGTGTTATTCGCGAGTGGCGTTCGGCGGCAACTGCATGGTCGATGAGCAGTGCTCGAACGTAATCGGTGCAAAATGCAGAGCGGACGATGAAGAGAAGACCAGGTGTCTCTGTCCGGAAGGAAACTTCAGCAACTACTTTGGCAAATGCATAAAAGGTAAGCACTGGTTAAGGGATTTGAACTGAGAGAATATTTGACAATTTTGCAGTAGCGAAGCTGGGCGACAACTGCACGCGAGATGAAGAGTGTCAAGCGGGAACAAACACAGTGTGTCGCCAAAACACTTGTCAATGTTACCTCGGCTATATGCCCGAACCTGCCCCCGCCGGCAGCAACACTGCCGAATTTATTGCTCAGCAATGTATCGCAGGTACAAGAAACTGAGCGAGATTCTTTTGAACCCTTGTGATATGCAGAGCCTTCTTGCCCAACCGCGTCCGGCATCCGCAAGATTGACGGAGCGTACCAGGACTGTAGCGACAGCGCGGACAGCTGTAACGACAAGGAGTTCTGTCGCAAATGGTGGTACGATGCGCCGACGAATCGCACGTATTCGCTTTGCTGCCCCGCACCAGGTAGGCCATGGTCACACACACAAAGCGGCATTCAGATGAAGAGCATATCGATTTCAGGTCTGAAGGAGTATCAGAGCGTGTGCGCACCGTTCAGTATGAGTCTGATTCTGGCCAACAAACTCGGGTCGGCCGAGCGCAACACGGATGCGGACGCCGACGGACGACCGATGCGCTGCGACCTGGCGCCGTACGTCCCTGCCACTCTGTTCGACTCGGTCAACGGCACCGAACCAGAGGCGCGCGTGTGCCCGACGGGCTCTAGCTGCGTATTCGACCCGTTCACCGTGAACGAAGGCGTTTGCTGCCGATCGCGACAGGAAACAATTGTCGCCCAGACGGAGCCGAAGACCGTGCCGGCCGACGGACGACAGTCCACTAATGCCGGACGATACGTCTAAGCAGCGACACTTCGACGACTGGCCGCTTCCCCGCGCTACATGCGGCCACTGTGATTGATGTTTGTTGTATGAAAAACAAACAACTGTCTGTGTTTATTACCTAAGGACGTAGCGCCGATACTTGGCGCGTATACAACAGATATTCAATTGTTCCAATCAATCACACATTACTCCAATACCGTACTTATCGTCGTCCGAAGCGTATCATATGCCAGTGCTGTTTGTTGCGACTGCGAACCGGCCGCACTACAGCCACGCGCTCCCATACATCTTCTTGATCACCAAAATCGACCGGCGCCGCTCGCTTTCCCAAACCGAGACCCGCTAGCGTGTCGATCATATCGATTCGCTCTTTGTCATCGCTTTTAGTCTGGCTGAGATGGTCAGTAGCATGCTAAAATAGCTTCATAAATAAGACGCTCTGAGGACTGTGGAGCGGGTGGGTACCTCGTCGGCGGCTGCAAGAATACCTATGACGGTGACCGCCAAAAAGAGGATGAAATGCAGCCGAGCACAGACAGCGAGCGGCATTTGGAACGTGAATGCAACGAGTCTGCTGAGCTTGACGATCGCGGGCAAGCTGCCCCCGCTCATTAGCCGCTCATTAGCCTCTCATCGCCTTGTTTATACAGCTCAAGCCGAGTTTAACAGCGCGCCCGGAGGACGCATTGACGCCGCCAATCCTGGTGTGAAATGTGCAACGTCAAATGTCAATGTCCAATCCAAGTCGCGCCCATGAATAAGTTTCTACTGAATGGAGACGGCTATTCTCAAAGAGAGGAGGCGGCGAGCGAAACTCCTTCCTCCTACGTCATCCCATTTCTAAATGTCATTAGATAAATTATAATAGAAGGTCAGATGGTAACCTTTCTCGAAGACCGTGCGCGGATCCCATCGACGAACCCCAGATTGAAGTGTCTGCAGATCCCATAGACTGGTTCAATTGTCCTCCGATGTCTGGACTAATTGATTCATAAATGTTAGTCTGCGATTCACTCAGTTTCTAAAAGACGCCGGTTTGAGGCTAATGATCCTTAAACAATGTACAAAGTCTAACTTGATCGGGATAGCGTTCGGCAGTTAGCAACATAGAACCGCTCTCCGTTTCGGCCGGAATTGGAGATGGTGACGGTGCGATTTGTCGAGACAGTCCGATTGGTGCCGCGGCCGATGAAGATGGCCGATTTCCGGTGACCACCTCGGTGAGAATACGATCCGTTGCAAACTCCAATCTTTCCAGCCTTTCCGCAACTGCCGAATTCAACTGAAGAACATGTCGTAAAAATCTGATCATACATCGTACATCGTACATCGGCAGTTAGGATCGACAAGACAAGGACACATTAATAACGTCAAATGTAACATAGTGACGACCAACAGGAAGAAGCTAAATTCCTCCGCTCTTCGATCAAATCTCCATTTTTTAGAGGTTGCGCTGCTTGTAGAGATTTTAAACATTCAGCAAACATGTGTTTAATCGAACAATCTTACCGTAAGAACAGGGGAGTGCTTGGCGATGAAAGGAGGGGCGCTGCTGGATTGCTCACGCTGCACCAGCTCATGCCGAAGGTCAGAAATGGCCAGCAACACTTTACTAAGCACTCTATCAGATCCTTCGACGAAATCCGAATTTCCTTCATCACTACCGTGTTGTCCATTGGCCATCGAGCGATGATGTCGATCAATGTGACTCAACAGAAAGTCTCCTGACAAAAACACCTTGCCACAGCTTGCGCACTGAAGGCAGAAAATTAGACTACATTTAACATAGCAGCACAAAAAGGCAGACCTCAAAAACAGGATTGTTCACAGCAGCAGCAGCGATGACATTTTCGCAGTGATAGCGAGCTGTCTTCAATTGTTTCTTCAAGGCGGTCGAAGTCTCTTTCGCTGCCTGACATTCCTTCGACGACGCTTCCAGTTTTTCCAAAATTATTGCTTGGGATTTCTGCATCGATATAGCTTCAGCAGAAGTCTGATGACACATTCATTGCGTATTCATTATGCTTTTCAGACGTCGAGCGTGAAAATCTATTTACCAAAACACTCACCAATTAGCGCCCAGTTCGGCTGTTCGCGTCGCTCTTCAAATGATATTTGGACGGCTGGCTGGTTGTCAAACGAACACTCGTCCGCTTCGATCATTTCCGTCTGACTCTGTCAATCGCAGCTGTCTATGAGGCAACAGAACCACCACGCTTCCGGGCTTAGTCTGATTCTGTCGCGAAGGCGAGAATTGGCTGAGAATTAGTGAGAGAAGGTTTAGCGGCGCTTATTAAGTTTTTCACTTCAAAGCTGTCACGTAGCAAATCAAAGTTAAATATTGATTGCGATCCGACGCAACTATCGTGACGCACGCAAAGAAACATCATCATGCTCCTGTCTGCACGCGTTCATTACACGAAAAAGAAGACATTTGCTAAAATCTGGTAAGAGTCAGCTGAGCTCTCTGGAATCGTCTCACTCACAACATCCCGAATTATATATACGTATCTGCTATATCTATCAAGAGGCAAATAAAGAGCTCTTGTGATAGAAAAGAGAAACTCACAACGAAACTTCACAACAAATGTGGACTTTTCGGCGCCCGAATTACGCGCCTATCGCATCCGTAGTTGCCATGGTAACAAGCCTGAGCCCCTGGAGTCGCGGGCGAATTTCCCTTGTTTGCATGCGCATTAAGTGATCGTCGATCAATATTTTGGCGGCCAATATTTAGACTTTCAAATCTGATTGACACGGCAAGCAGAATGAGATAAAAATGCAAGAATGTTTAGCCAAAATAAGATAACACTTAAGAACTCAATGGTGACTAAATAGTGCCGAATAGGATTCACGGTGAGTCAGCAAGCGATTACTCGCCGCCAAGTAATCTTTGACCGGTTCCTACAATTTACCCACACAATCCTCATTCGATGAGTAATGTACGATTAGGCAACCGGAACTGGCAAAATTCAACGAGTGGCATTCTGCAGTCTCGGCGTCGGGCAAAGGCGGTAGATAGATTGCGACTACTTTTTTTCTGCTATAGGCGTCATTTATTGATGTAGTACACAAACTGTTAAACAGCATTTATGACTATGCTGATAGAACGAAATCGTTGACGTTGTTGAGCAAACAGTGCGTTGGAGCGCGGGCAGATCTTATAGCATTGCTTATCACGGACGAACTCTTGCCTGTCGTCGCTCGCCATTCAACACGCGCGACCAGCCGAAAATTGTGCCTCGACGCGAGCGTAGTACTCCTGGGCTTTCGGCTGTTATATCTTGTCGTTTCCGGCCGCAACATGCACGAGCCACGCAGACGCGTGACGGATGGATCTGACTCATGCCAGCTATTCTGTCTGATCTGGGTCTGTGCTCGACCGATTGCGGACGTCTCGGCCTTTATTTTGCGATCACATGGGTATGCGCGCTTTTCAATTTATATCATAAACGCTTGTACATTACGCATCTTTTTAGGTAGGACTATTTATTGGTAACTTGTTCTTCATGTCAACAATGATGGTCGTACTCAGGTTAGACTTATTTAACTACAACGAGATCGTATGTAAATGTTCTTTTGTGAATAGATGCGTCTATGACGATCAAAAGGCGATGGCGTTGAGCGTAGCGTCGTGCATCACGAACATTCTTGGTAATAGTGCAACTGTAGGTGTCAATTCATGTATCTAATTTGTACAGGATTTATTCCCGCCCCGATATTATTTGGTTGGCTGATCGACTCCGCCTGCGTCACGTGGCATTCGAGGTGCACGGAAGATCGTGGTAACTGTGTCATCTACGACAACAATACCTTCCGATTTAACTTCCACATTGGAAACGCCGGATTTCAAGCGCTCGCCGTCATCGCCGCCATCCTTTGCTATGTGATATCGAGAAGTCGCAAACTGCCCGAAGAGGAATATGCCGACCAGAGTTCAGTCGATCATAGCATCACATAGATGGTGTCAAAGACAGTGTGAAACACGTGATATGCAATTTGTAAAAACGTTTTAACGATGTTTCGTCGAAAGACAAATTTTCAACCACTAACGGACGGCGTCGCAGAGATTCGCACATCGAGTCGTTGATTAGGCAAAAATGCCGATAAATAAAAGAGAAAACAGCACATCACGAGAAAATGCAGAAATCTTCAGTGAAACTGCAAACGGATCATGACAAGAGATGTCACTGGAACTACAGCTTTGGCACTGGCCGACCGGGAAAACAAAAGTGTCGAAAAAGACAACGCGGCTTTGGTTAACGAAAGTGGTCGGACGGACGGCGACCGCAGACATCGAAGAAGACGGTCTTTGGACAGTGGCGAGCACAGCAAGCGCAGCAATTGTACAACAAATGTAACTGGCAAAATCACATATACAGCATGGGTTCACTGTTCGTATGCTTGAGACTAGCCTGGGCCATGGAGCTCGTCCGGCCGGCCTGCGACGACTTCTCCTCGTCTTCGATCCACCGAAAGATGCCGACATTCGAAGGAACGAATGGCTGGTGGAGGATCTGCTCCTGCACCTCGAGGAAGCGCTTCAAGTCCTCCAACGTGATGCGCTCCTTGCTAGGCCTTGTCTTCTTGAGCGCCGCAATAATCTTCATCGCCTCGCGAATATCGTCACTCATATTGGCGAACGCCCCACGAGCGCCTCGGAATTTTCGTCCAAAGTAATGAAGTTTCGTGAAGAAAACTTTGAGTTGTGAACTCGCCAGGTCCACGCACATGGTGATGACCGCTAGGCCGACAATCACGTAGAACACAATCATGCACAAGTAGATTACGTTCCTAACCAGGATATTGCCCAATCCTATTGTTGTAGATAATTGATGAAATTATGAAAGAATAAACACAAACCTGCCACACGGGGCCTTTCTCAAACGACGTGAATAAGAGACTTCCGACGGCGCAATACCCGAGAATGAGGCCGAAGTAGGACAGAATGGGCAGTTCGACGCGCTGCTCTTCGTCGAGCAGGTCGTCGTCGCCGAGCGACTTCGTGTCCTTCTGGACGTCGCCGTTCGCGCGACACTTCCCTTCCTCCAGCGAGTCGTCGTCCTTCGACTTTCGGAACTTCTCGCGGCAAGCAGCGCACTTCTCACCGATCCAACGACCGAATTGGAGCAATTTCGAGTACGACCTCGTCACCATCTCCGACAGGAACTTTCCTATGTCCGCCGCCGTGATGAACATGAGAGGAATGCCGAGCAGTCCGAAGAACACGGTGAACAATCGACCGGCGTTCGTGCTCGGAGTCACGTGATCGTAGCCTGCAACGCCTTCCTATCTAATCATGCTCGGATTCGCCGCCCAAGCCGTGCACATCTCCGTCGGGAATGACGGCTGTCGGGCGTAAAAAAATATCCATTGCCAACGTATTCAACCGGTCGAGACATGTAACCGGCACGAAAAGAGGAAATGCGCGCACCGGTTGTAGTGATAACTGTTAGGGCGTAAAGCACTGCGGCTGACCAGGTCCACTTGGCGGACAACTCGGACTCGTCGTCGGTCCACATCTGGTCTTCCTCGGTGAAACGCTCGTCGTACTCGTGCGTTCTGGACAGAATGTTGAGAAGGGGATGTAATCTTCGTTCCACCTGCAAGTGCAATAAGTTGGAGCGATTATTGTTCGCGCAGTTATAAATAAGAAGCGAGCTGTCGGGAGGGGAGGTTGCGTGACGTAAGAGGGGCCCTCTTCGCGACGCCGCTTACCTGCGAGCTGTTTAATCGAGTATCCTCGTTGCACATTACGTTCGTTTCGTTGAAAATCAATCGATAAATTCGCATCACGTCGAGCAGCTTCTCGCGTCGTCGTTCGAGTTCTTTCGAGCCTTCGAGCCATTGGAAGATGAGCGCTCCGACACCAATGTACGTTAGGAGAAGTAGAGTAAGGCCCACATGCGGCAATAATATTTTTAGGGTCTGAAATCGACTTTCTCTTACAATAGACAATTGCGAGCATAAAAGGTAGCATGCTTGAATTGAGGCGAGGGAAAGCGGTGAGGTGGAAGTGACATTATCGCTAAGACGACGTGGACGCCGTAGCGGGATTGAAACGAGCGAGAGTGGCGATCGAACAAAGCGCACAAGAAGTTATATACCCGGAGAAGACGCTTCTGGAAGCGCGATTGAGCGCGCCTTCGAACTGAGCCTCTTGACCAGCTCTTCCAGTCTAAACGCCTGGAGAGCATGTCGGCGGCTGACTTGACGAGGGCGCCGACGCCGTCGATGACCGTCTGACGCATTCGTCGACCACCTGGACCAGCCAGACCATGTCCTTCTCGCCCGGCGGTTCCCTTACGTAGAGGAAGTGAACCGAGCCGCGAGGTCGAAGGAAAGGGGGGAGGGGCGCATTATTGGCTGCACAAGTTTGATTCGATTTGAGCGCGCTAACGCGCTTCACTGCTCGCAGTCGATCACGTTAGCGATGAGCGCGCAACCGCTCGAGACAGCCATTGTCTTCGGAGGTGGGAATGGCAGTTATTGAACTTTGGCGGATCGGGTATCCTTCCTCCGCCGCCCGCGCCAATCGCCTCTGAACATATGATCGCCCGTAAGCGACTTTATCGACTGCTGTAAAACATCCAGCCGCCGTTGAGACGGCAGTGCACGCCCGAGATCTGTCCGACTGGCGTCGATAGCCGTTGACGAGCGAGGAGTGAAGGAGAATGCGGTGCGGCGCGGCTGCGCTTTTTGCCTCCCTCGGCTCGCAGCCGTTTTTCAGGGCGGAGCGAACGGAAGCGCGCGCGTCGCTCCTTCCGTCACCGAGTCGTCGCAAACCTACTCTTACGTACGTCGGGCGTGCGACGCCGCTGAGCGGTCGTCGTAAACGGCGCATGGATCATCGAAAAAAGGGACGACGTCCGCTGGTCGAGCAGCAGTGTGCGCGTCGACTCGTCGCCGCCCACGGTCGAGGCGCGGCGGACGTCGAAGCGGCTGGCGTGCGGGGTGAGGCCGAAGCGCGCGTTGACGGACGGCTTCAACATGAGCGCGCGTAGCGGGACGCACACTACGGCGCGCGAAAAAACGCTGGCCAGTGGACGATTTGTCGATGTCGCGTGGAAATCGAAGTCATGAAGGCGGTGCGAGCGGAACACAAAAAGCGCCGGTCGAAGCGGCACTCACACGAGGGGCGCGCCGTCGAAGCGGACATTAAGCAACGGAAGGATTTGGGCCAGCAGTGCAATTAAAACCATCAGACACAGACCTTGATCGCCTTCTGCTTGAGCGTCTTGGGCTGATCCTTGTCGATGCTCGCTTCCGTGCCGGGGTCGTCGAGGCCATCGCCGACCTTGAGCGGAAACTCTTCCCATTTGACGCCGCGCTCTGCAACGATGGGAGGCCGTCTCAACAGCATGTTCGACGAAACGGAAACGACTCTGGCGTCGTCAACACAGGTCGGCTCGCTGTCCCGCCCGTCACTTCATCGCAGCAACGCACCCTCGAATGCACACCGCGCGCAATAGCAACCATCGCCTCCGTTCTGTTCGCTCGCTTTGGGCGTCGTCCCTCTCTGATTTGCCAACCCAACCGGACATGATCAGGCGGAAAAGGTCGTTTCCGAGCCAATCGCTGGTCTCCCTCTCTCTCTCACTCGCTCTCTCTCTCTCTCTCTCTCTCTCTNAACCCAACCGGACATGATCAGGCGGAAAAGGTCGTTTCCGAGCCAATCGCTGGTCTCCCTCTCTCTCTCACTCGCTCTCTCTCGCTCTCTCTCTCTCTCGCTTTCTCTCTCTCTTCGGCCGACAAGAGAGTATCGCGTATCCGAACGAGCTAACAATGCGCGAAGAAGGGTGTTGATGCGCCTGTCGGCACAATCGCTGTCTGTTCCGCGAGCAGCAATTGCCAATCGAATTGTTTCGCGCTGCTTAGCGGTCAGCGCTGCCGAGGGAGCCGCCACCCATCCGTCTCCGATGACACGGCACGACATCTCACTGGCCATTATTCAATCGACGACGACGACGACGACACACTTTCTATTCGCACGAAGATACTGGATATAGCGAGGGTGGAGAGGATGGGAAGAGTGGGGGAGGGTGGGAAGCGATGGGACAGAAGGACGGCATGGAGTGACTCACCGAAGTTGTAGCCGCCCAGAGAAAGAGCGAACAAGTCGCGGAGGGGGACGAAGGCGGACATGCCAACCGTCGACGGCTGACATTCGGCTGGGACGGAGGAGGCCGATGATCGCAATCGGCGCAGCGACTAGCAAAGACGATCGAAAGGCGACACGAGCTGGCCGACTCGTCGGCCGCATCATCATACCATAAGCGATCGGACGCCCGTGGCCGCCCGGCAAACATGCAACGCGACACCCACCGCATTCACACCCCGCAGCTCACCGAACGGGTCGAACAAGCGCGCAGGAGCGCCCGGCATCGTCCGTCGTCGTCGTCTTCGCCAATCGCTCACCCAGCACTGCGCTCATCGCCCGCAAACATGGCCTGATCGCTCGGAGCAATCGACCCTTACTCGCTCTTCGCTCCCCGAGAGTCACACACGCAGCGGACCCACAATCGACACGCGCTCAAGTGTCGCAAGCCGGGCCAATTACGCAGCACAACAGACTCTTCTTGCGTGACGCCCCTCTCGCCGTCGCCGCCCCTCTCGCCACCGCCACCGCCGGCTCCGAAGCAGCAAGCAACGCACAACATACCGAGGTCGATCACGTTCGGCAGGTCGGACAAGGCGAGCACGCCCGGGAAGTGCGACTTGAGCAATTGAAACGTTCGTCCCGCGCCGGCGCTGCCCATCACTAAGCACTACTACGGCCAAAACAGCAGCGGGTAAAGGCTCTTCTCATGCGGACCCGACTAAGTCGTCGGGCAAGCCGCGGTCGTCGGCCAAGATTGACGATCGGCGTCGTCGACCACCGAGCTCAGAAGGCCGGCTCGGCCTAAGGCAGCACTCGAGGGCTGGGCGCCGTTCTGGACGACTGTCCTGGCGCTTTCTTCGGTACGAGATGCAATTTCATTTCTTGCCGCCCATCTGCGGCATAATTGAGAACGGGCGGACGCCACACGGAATAAGACGATCGCTGAGGGAAGCGGCGCCAGCCATGTCGGCCGTCGTTCGGCAGAGCGGCCAGTCGGAGGGACTCGACGGCTCGAAGCCCACAATCGGCTGGAGGGAATGAGACTGGTGACACTGATAGCTATGAGAAGAAGACGTCGCACTTGTTTCAAAGGGCGGCGCGTATTGATACAGCTCGAGTCGCGCCGTCAAACTTTCGTTCCCTCCATTTGCTGGCGGAAGACGGCGTGGCGCAATCATTCGCCAATCACAACCGCGCCCATAGGGAAGCATGCGGTAATTGCTCGCTGCTGTCAGCGAATATCATCTGCGCTCGCCGGCCGAACCATCGTCAACAATGACCCGAGCAACACGCACAGCTAGCACGCACGCAGTTGGATCGACCAACAGGCTTTGTCTACTGACCATCGCCTCCCATTCCATCTCATTCCCTCTTCCCCCTCCCCTCCCCCTTCTTCGCCGCCGCGAGCAGCGCGCGAACTTGCAAACTGCTCACTCACTGAAGCTGCGTATAACAAACCACTAACGCTCTCCGTAAATCTGAAGCAACGCAAAAAGCTACTGCTGACGCGCGCGCGCGCGGAGCATGATTTTTGACAAACCTTGCGCGTGATTGGAAATGGTCTGAGCGAACAAGAAGGACATTTGATCGGACGGGCCGAACAGGGCCGCCCGCGACTGTTTCGGCGTTGCCTTGGGCGTATAGTGAATAGACGCTCGCGTGTACTTCCGCAAAGAGTAGACAGCGCCAGCGGACCCCATGGTGCAGAAGTGGATGAAGATTTGAGCAGAGTAGAAGAGATCAACACGTTCACAACGATGGAGATAACGTCTTTCACCAACAGTCGTCAGTCACTGCTGTCATCGCCTCGTAGACGCTTGTTGGCGGCAAGGTAGCGTCGGGGCGTGTCGCAATTGAGCATGACAAGAGCTAGAACAGGCACTGAGCTCGTTTAGCCGGCTCCCCGACGGGGGTAAGCGGCGGCCGCCGCACGAACAAAAACAAACACACGCCGGTGCAGAGCCGGAGTATAGTTGGCAGCAACGAGCCTCTCCCCGCCTGACGGAGCAGATCAGCGCAAGTCGTTCAAGCGATTCGTCTTGATCGCGCCAACACATCGGCTGAGTGCCGCATCAACAGGCGAGGCGCAGTCGCCGCAGACGACGCTGGGGTTAAACTGCCACCGACGCCCGGTAACAGCCTGTCGGCAGGTAAGGGGACGCCGCGGGCGCGCCGTCTCCGGCTTTACGCCAGTCAGAGGCGCCAACTCCGTAATTGACGACAAATCGGCAGCAACTGGCGCCGCTCGACGCTCGCCTCGGCTCCCCGCCCATCGGAAACCAATTATCGCCGCGGCCGAATGTGAAAGATGTCCACGCCGAAATCCGTCCACAAGTGGACGCGTCGTTTGTCACAGCCCGCTGACGGCTGCCGACACTGCTAATTACTTCGAACCTAATGCTTTTCCGCCGAGAGATGCAAAGTCCTCACTTGGCGTCCATTCAATCAGCCGAGTTCGTCTTATCAATCCTAGCGCGGCACTCAAAAAGCGATGGGCCAGCCGAGGCCATGAGTCGAAAAACAAACGAACCTGAGCCGGCGGACGCAAACGTCTGCGAGCCGTTGGTTATGGCGCTGCGCTGCGACTCGCCTCTTGTGAGCGTCGAGCCGCGGAAGGACCCCTTCGTGACGATGACATTGGCGGCGAAGAGACCGCGCTTGCCGTACATCTTGAAGGCACTACCGGCGGCGGAGCTGCCCATCGTTGTCGTTCGTTCCTTGTTCTTAGCCGATTATCAGAGTCCGGGCGCGTTTAGCGCGACAAACCGCCCGATGGCCAAATCGCATTCGATCGTCGACGACGTTCGAGAAAGGACGCTTGCAGACTTCTGGCGAGCGTAATCATATTTGGTCCGTCTGTACGAACCATAGGCCGAAGCAGAAGAAACGGAGTTCGGTCACGGGCGTAAGCTGCAGACAGGATTAGCAGCCGAGCCACACCGCTCTCATAGGCGGGGGTGCGCGCCGAGCGCAGATCTGACGCACAAAACTAAATTGGCGACTTTACACGCGCCATAAAACACAACTGCGACCGGCGGCCGCGCCTCTGTCCGAGTTCCACTGCCGTGCTAGCGCCGACCCGAGCGACCTCCCTGTCTGTCATGAATAGATCAGACTGACTCGAGTCGTTCTCGCGGGACTCGTGCTACCAGTAATCGCCCGCCAAGCCGCCCTTCTACCACGTCGCCCAATCGCCTTATCCGCTCATTTCCAGTCCCTCGTGTCCCTCAGTCGTTCAACTGACTTTCTTAGAAGACGCAAATTTTCGTCCAACTCAGCTGCCACCCTCTCTCTCTCTCTCTCTCTCTAAGAACGCATTATACAGCTCAATCGTAGGACGACAGTATGTTGCATGCATAGGAGGATACAATGCATCAGGTTAATTAACGACGGCGAAGCGCGGACGAATCCAAAAATTATGTGAATCGCTCTCGATAACTGACACTCGTCATTTGTTGAACAGACAGTGCGTGTATTGAGGAGGAGGAGATGGACGAGCAATTTTAACGAAATCACAATCGCATTGGCTTTCAGTCATTAATCGACAGCCAAACGCTCCATCACAATCAATTTTCTTCCTATTTGTGTGAATTTCGCGAAACACGTTGACAGGATGGTGCAATCGATCACTTACGTAATTTATCGCGTATTTCGACGGACGTCCAACTAGATCCATCCGAGTCCTTGCTGAACTTTCGCAGCGCCCTAATCATCGGACAAATATCATATCACTCGAAATTCTCTGAGCCAAACAGTTTCGATGCGATACGATGTAAACGCCAGCGACGATTCAATCACTTTGAGGGATGAAAGCTACACCTACTGATTTATAATTTCAAAATGACCATTAAGGCTAATAACCAGATGGTCGTTCGCGCACTCATATTTCGTCTTTAGCGAGCTCGACGACGCCCCGACTTCACTTAAGCGCCTAACCGCGCGGCAGTACTATTATTGCGCCAGGCCTCTTGCAGCACTTATTCCATTATTCCACGACAGACGTGGCGTGCGTACGGCGCACATGCAAAAAAGCCTGTAATCTGCACTTCTTTCAACTTCTTCCTTCAGGTATCTTTTTCAATCTCGCATTCGTGTAACGGCCCAAACAAGTGCCAAGGACCGGCTGAAGTGTGGAACCAACGTTACATCCTTTGTTGAGTGGCCATAAACGCATTTGCGACAATCGAATTAGTCGCAATTGCGCGGAACCGCGATTGAAAGTCGCCAACATTTAAAGATCGAAAGTGGCTGTCAACTCTCTTTATCGCCGATCGTCTTTCATGGCCCTGCTGCAAACCAACAAACTGTATCTATTGCCCATTATCGCCTTCATTCTAATGCCTGTCAGTTTTTCGCTAATGTAAGCGTCCACACTTGGTGAAAAATGATAATTTGCTATTTTCAGCTGCGCCATTGCGGTCGCCAGCAGGAGCATTTCACCGCTGTTCCCTTTGGTCAGGTAGCACAAAGATTTGAGCGAGAAAGAGCGAGCGGACGCTCATAGTATATAATGTGGAATGTTGCAGTGATGGAGGAATGGAAGGTCCGGGACGGTTTCTATTCGGACCGTTGGCGACATTGACGGCAATGGTCATTACGGTGTTGGGCGTCTACGCGAAACAAGCGCACGAGATCTCAATACATCGGTACAATCGTCACTTATGGACGCTGNGCGCATTGACGGCAATGGTCATTACGGTGTTGGGCGTCTACGCGAAACAAGCGCACGAGATCTCAATACATCGGTACAATCGTCACTTATGGACGCTGAGATTCGCCAAGGCCGTTAACAACGTCGCGCTCGTCGGCGCCGTCGTATCAGCCAGCGGCATTTTCATTGCTGGCAATATCCCGGTATCGACGATAAAACGCGCCGTTCATGTGAGATGAGCCATGATTCACGCGCAGCAAACAGCATCGGCAGTGACGCACCAAGTTGGGGCGCTGCTCGCGTTTGCCGGCGGCATCTCCTTCACGTTCGCCATCACAATCTACTCAATTGTGCTTCCGTTGACGGCGTGGCTCGCCGCACTTCGCGTCACACTTTGCCTCGTCATCACGGCTACATTCGCTGGATGTTGGGCAAGCATTTCAAAGCATTACACTTGGTACTTTATTTCTAGCGTGGCTGACGTTGAACCTGGCGAATCATCCATACGTCGTCGCAAAGCTCGGGGTAGAGAGCGTTTGGATAGGTCGGCTTCGCCTGAGCGTGGACGATGACGTACTGCGCGAGTTATTTGATTGAGTCGATGGGTCCCTAGTGAAGGCGATCATTTCAGGCGATCATTCGACTAACGCTGACTTGCGTGAACGAGTGGATATTGTGCATTTGTTTCGGCCTCCTCCTACTGACGCTAATTCCCGAATTCCGTCCTCTGCGAGTGTCTCTGCCCACAATCGTCACGCACTCTAACATGAATCATATGAATTATCGTGGAAAAATTGAACGCAGAGTCTAAGCGATAAATATCTTACAAAGAATGTCATAGATAGGCGAATTAACCGCACCTTACGCAATTCACCTATATACACACACATATACACATCATAGAGTATATGCAAAAACACAAAGTCATCATGCTCGTTTATTTAGGGAAGAAGAAAAAGTGCGCGCTATCCGAGACAAATATGTTCGCCTTCGCACGCTTCGTGGAAGAAATTTGAGCAGTCTTTGCATTGCAAATACGAACTACCTTGCTCGAATAGTCGCTCGCATCTAAAGCACATCCGAACAGCGGACATTAATGCTCTTTCTTGAAGTTGCAATGATTTCTGCAAAAACAACAATATTACTCTGCAGCGAAATGAATTGAAGAGAGAAATTACTGAAGTAGATGGATGGTCGTCATCGTCCGGATCGTCAGCGAATCGTTTTGGAGGCGCCCTTCGGCGCCCAGGCATTACTCGACGACTACCCCGACCGACTCTAGATTCCACTTTTGTGAGATCGCTGAGAAACTTCCTCGCTGCTTCGACGTCATCCAACCGAGCCGCTTGTTCGGCGATCGTCTGTAGTGAAAGCGTCAACGTCGTACATCGTGTTTGCAGTCACAAATATCTCTTAGGTTTAAGCATAAGCTTACATTCAAGCTTACACTTAGACTAAGCTAACTACACAAAAAAGATGATGTCAGAAAATGCTATTACAAGCGCTATGACTTTAAACGACTGAGCAGAGTTATCGCAACTTTTGCGATCAGTTACCAAGAACGCATAAAAAAGCCGATTAGAGTGAAGGGCACTGGGCGATTACCTGAGCTTTGGCCTTGATGGCTTCGCGAATGTCGGCCAACTGATCGGTGTCGCCGACATCCTCGATGTCGAGGACCTCTTCGGAGAGCACGGCGCCGGGCATGTCGTCGACGACCTGGACGTCAAAGTTCTCTTCGCGGTAGTCCTCGATGACGTGCACTTCGGCGACGGCTTCGGGCACCAAGTCGTCGACATCGGTGGTGATCGTCACTTCTTCAGCCGCGTCGGTCATGCCTTCCATGGGGTCGCCTTCGGGGACGTAGACGGTCTGTTGGTAGATCTCGTCGGCTCCGTCCATGGGGACCATGTGGAGTCGCTGAGCGACGTTGCGGACGTCCTGCTTGCTGATGTAATGCGCGCGCTCCTCCTCAGTCGACCGATCTGCAACGCCATCAGTCAACCACTAAGCCTAAGCCTAAGTCAGCAGCTTTTCACACCCACCACGAATGTTGCTCACGATGCGCTCCACGTCCAGTCCCTTGAGCAGCATCTTGCGCACTTCGCTCTTCGTTTCTTCCGACAACGGCAGTTTGCAGACGTCCAGGTCGTGGCCGTGATGATTCAGGCAAGCCTTGATGACGACGCTGCTGAAAGGGATGGCAGAGTGTGAATAAGAGGTAGAGCGAGAAGCATGGAAAAAAGTAAAAAGATGGCGAATAGTGAAAATATGGAAAAGGTGAAAGTAGTCGACGCACCCGTCGTCCTTGCTGATCTTGGCGTTGATGAAGGCGGTACACGTGCGCCCCATCTTCACCGAGCCCGCCTTGCGCTCCTTCCTCAGTCGAACCGTCGTCGGTCGTCGCTGCGAGTTGCCCGTTCGATGGCACAGAAAGTAGCGCCATAGGCAGTTGGCTGTCTTTGAATGATTCTCGCCTCCCGTCTTTACAAAGCGACTGCACGTTTCTTCTTCCACTTGGCGCTTCCATATCTGTACAAGAGAGGGAAGATATAGTCGTCATTTCTTAACCATTAACAAAAATATAAAGTGCTCGTTCCTTAGAGATTAAGATTAATAGTGTGCATCTCACAGCAAACGTGCTCTATTTCCTTTTTCCACAATAAGCATGCTACAATCTTCCCTGCGGCTCTGTTATTGACTGAGGAATTTTGACTTTAGAGAGATGAATGACTGAAATGAGTGAGGAAACTTCAAAGCTATCACACCTCGAATCGATCGACACTGGAAAAGGTGAGCTCTTCGATGCATATATCGTCGCGACCGTGAGCGCGAGCGACGTGGATGCAGAGGTCCATCATGCTGCTAAAGCGCTCGTCGCAGTCCGGATCGCCGCACGCCAACTTCTTGTCGCGCGCCGTGTTGTGTTTCAGACGGCGATGGGTGATCATCGATGGCTTATTCTTGAACAGTTTGTGACAGAGGGGACATTCGACTCGGTCGATCGGACGTCGCTGATTGCGCTTCGGTTCGTGGCCGAGATGAGCGAGACAGGAACAGACGGACACGGAACTGAAACGACCGACTGTTAAAATCGAGGGATACATACACCCTGTAGAATAAGGCGAAGTGACTTTTTCGCATGGTTGATGACGACGTTCATGTAGGCGGGGCAAGCGAGCATGGGCTCGACCAGGGCGTCGCCGTCGGAGGGCCGGCCGACGGGCAGGGCGTCTTTCATCTGGCGCCAATCGTCGCTGCGCGCGCAGTAGAGGAACATACGCGTGGTGTTATTCCTGCGCTGCTCCGGCATGTTGCTGATGAACGACGTCCGGCCGTACTTCTCCGCGCTCGCCTTCCACATCTTCAACAACGCCGTTGCATTGTCCAGCATACAGTATGATAGAAAAGAGAAACGCCAACTTGGAATTGCTCGATGGATTTGAAGTGAAAGACGCGCTCGGTGAACTCGAGCCGTCCGTGAGCGATGCGCAGATGCGTCATTAAGTGATCCATCTCGACGAAGCGCTCCACGCAGTCTTCGACGCCACACAACAGGGTCTGCTGTGGAATGGGCTGAAGAGAAGAGATTCGTATACAGTGGAATTCGTTTAAAGCGGTATCGGTTATAACGGTATTTTGTTTATATCGGTCAAGATTTTCAGTCCCAAAGCGTATTTTCCCATACAAACAAGTTCGGTTATACCGGTATTTCGCTTATACCGGTCAAAACATGCCGGTCCCCCCGTGACCGCTATAAACGAATTCCACTGTACAAGAGAAATCGTTTATAACGGCTACGCTTATATTGGTAGTTTGCTTATAGCGGTCACATTTGGCGTATACCGAATTCTCGGCCTCCTATGTTTTGCATATGGCAATAATTGTTAAAAATGGTAATCTCTAATACCCGTCAAAATCCACCGGTCCATCAATTATCGCTATAAATGAATTTCACTGTACGATGCGGATCGTGAGTGACTTACTCGAACAATCTTGAAGGAGCTGTGCTCAGTGCGCGCGTGTCGCGTGAGGAATTTCTGGTCGACGAACATCTTGCCGCAGATAGGACAACCGAAGAGGCCAAAGTCGTTGACTATGGAGACGTTGCTCAGCTTCGACGACTTCTCCGCCGGCACATATCCCCGCGCCGCCGCCTCCCCGGGCTCCCGTCCTCTCCTCTTCATCTGTCGCTCCAACTTTGGCGGCTCGTCCGTATTATCCATTCTAAACCAGTCACTTAACTTCTCCTATTTTTATCATATATATCTTTGAGCGTCAGAGATCGAATACTTTCGCGCAATAATCATATAAAAATAACCGGTATCTACACGGTTCGGTACTGCAGCGACCAAAGTCAAAGCAAACAAGCGACGACGAACAAGTCTTCGAATCATTTTATTTCTCTTGGCACACAAACTCATATGCATAGATCATTTTCAATAAAATTGAGCAATAATATGACTAGCTATTTCTTGTCAGTAAACCACCTCAACAGGGGCAGAGAGCCGACATATTTTTCTAAGCTAGCGATAGGCGATTCTTCACTTTTGACGAGGAGAGTGCGAAAGAGTTCGGGGTCGTCTTCGAGAGTGGGGATGATACGATCGCGCGCCCATAGCTGAGAGTAGGTGGCGGCTGTGCCGATGAGAATATGGGCGGCCAGCAACGGTGCCATTAACCTCATCCGCCAAACATCCTTAGATCCAATGATCCCCAGTGCCAACAGATCTGACGACGACTTGAGCACTGGTACTTTCATCTGTTGTCCCCGTTCCGCCTGTAATTGTACATATTTTGAACTGAACGAGTTTTTTGACAGTATATTGACTATTTAAAAGTTTTACAAAGCAGTATAAATTTGTGCAAGAGGACATTTTGCTTCTTATCTCATACAATTTTAAGAATTATTACAATTCTTGAATTTCGTTCTAGTTCTTAGAAAAGAAATTATCGCGGCATATGCCTCATGCCACTTTTGTGATAGCAACTCAAGTATATTGTTATAAATGAGAATCTGCGATAGAAATATTTTCAACAATGAAACACGCTAACACATGAAAAATAGAGCAGTACGCTAAAAAACACACCAAATAGGCGCACAGGTAGGGGAAGCTAAATGCGGGTAAGAATATTCCAGCAGCGACGGTCAGAGCGACGCGACGAAGGGTGAGACATTGCGCGCAGACGCTTTGGTCGGTGTCCAACACGCGCTGTACGAAGAATGAGTCCATAGCATATTGCGCCATACTAGCCGTCGTCGCAGCAACCAAAATTGGCGCCCTATTCGCCCTCGACGCTATCGGCAGAAGAAACGTTTTTATGACCGGTCTTGCTGAAATATATATGTCAATGTACAAGACACTGAATTTCATTTAAAGGAAATGATAAATTCTTCAATTCTAACGAGCTTTTTACATTTGGGGCGTCGAACGTAACGTTCTGAACTTCAACACGCGCAAAGCGAAAGAGGTTAAAAATGAATTCTTAGTAAACGTGTAATACACTTTAATCATACTTTTGCATAAACATAAAGAAGTAAGATTTGACACCAAAATAGAAAAACGAACCTATCAATGCGGCGCTGACAAAAGTCATTCCCGGCATTATGACCCTTGGTAATACGGCAGCGTAATATTCCTTTGCATAAGGCCATTGCAGAACAATTTTTCGCATCGTCTCTGTTTGATCTGTCGGCGACAACTGCGAAAAACTTCGCCAAAATGCCGACTTTGGTTGTGCTCCAGAAGTATACTGTTCTTGATCTGCCGCCGGTGTTGGAGTAGCGTTCACCCATAGATCGACCGGGTCCATCGACCGACGGCTCGGTCGCTGGTTGCTCGTTGATGTCTCAATCATGAGGCTCTTCTCGCTGAAAAATTGAAAAATAAGACGATACACGAATTGTGTTCAGATGAACAAAGGAGATGATATTTCGAGACGAGCCTAATCGTGCAACGAAATAAACATATATCGTTGATCAATTTCATGAATATGAGCCTACTGGCCCTGCGTAGTAAATTGGTGGTTTCGACTTCGACGAGTGAGGAAAAATAAAATAAAATAAAACTTTTTTCCAGAATCCTGCATCCGATCGAATACGATGCAATTAGCATTGAGAAGATGCAAACATACAAATTGCATGAATCAAGATCGTTTCAAGAGTCGCAGTGTTTTATATGATAAGCAGTCACAAAGAGCATTATGGCGATTGCTGGTCAATTTCTGATGAAGCTATACTGTCTTTCACATCTTCCAAGACATTTTTGTGATGAATCTGTATTGCGGACCCTTGATCTATTGAACTGCTCACAGCTATCTCTCTAAGCTGGCGAAATTATGATCGTGACAGCATAATATTGCTCAATTTTGTTCCTTGTAACAGCTGGAGGCGTTCATAAATTACGCCATGTCGTACGTGTGGGAGGAGTGAGAGCAGTCGAAAATTCAATGACAGATATTATGAATGGCCCAATTACGCGCCGGAAACGCGCGACGTTGGATAGCTAAAGGCGCTTTCATATCTCTTTGACGTTGCGTCCTATTGACAAATGACAATGCGATGCGAAATCGCGTTAGTCAGAAGAATGAAAGTAGCTTCTTATGGAGCGAATGGCGCCAGCGCCACCAATGACAAAAATTACTAGGCCATCGAGTATGCTATGTAGCTGTATTCTTGGGGGTTATGAATTTCGCTATCTTCGACTCAGACATGCGCTTTGCTGCATTCAAATGACCCAGTACTGATTTTGGGGAAGGGCTTATCCTACAGAAATGCATTGCAGTCACTACGGAGCTCGTGTGCTGGGACAAGGATGCAGTCAGGGGCACAAAAAATGGATTAAATCCTTCAAGTGGAGTACTGAACTACGATTTAAGTATGAGCAGTACATAAAAATCGCTGAAGTTTGTATTGCCACAGTACCCTGATTGAAAGGGAACATGCTCGGCGTTTGATACGCGTCTCGAAAAAAGGAATGCGCTTCGACATATTTATGTGATTCGTAAGGTTCACATAATTCTGATCTTGACTTTATTCTGTGCTGCTTGTGCTGGATTAGACAGTCTGAACCTGTTTCTTGTTTGTGCAAATCGAATCGAACCGAAAGCGTTCAAAAACGTGATCTAGAATGTCGGCGAGCGGCTCGGTGGCTTCTGTACCGCCGTACAACCCTTCGGTGCAGCAGGCGGCTATGATGCAGCAGGGGCTCCCTCAGCAGCAGCAACAGCAGCAGCAGACGGCTTCCACATCGGCAGCCCAGCCGCAGGGTATACAGGCTGTACAAGAAATGGCGGTTAACGGTCAGTTCGTACCGTTGCCGAGAAGATTGGTTTCAAGCACATCTCCAATGGCGAAAAAGATCATTTGCTAAATATACCTTCCCAATGTGGATCAGCGTTACGCTTGCAATAACAAAACTACGTCCTTTGATGAAGTTTTGACTGTGGTTGATTGAGATTCGAAACGAATAACTGAGAAGAGAATTGAAGGAAAAGTGCAACAACGCGACGTGATTATTTTCAGGGCAGCATTTGGTGCGTGCTCTGCGCGCAAGCATGCAGAAGACGTTGCAGCAGTTAATGATTGGCCCACAAGGGGAAGGGGCGAGCTCGGATCGCTTCGGCGCGGAAGTGAAGAAGCGACTGACAGCAGTGCACGAGCAATACGAGTTGGTGATTGGCAACATTTGCACTTAACAGCAGTCCTTTTTTATTTGCCATCACCATACGAACACATAGGAGCGCAGCCTCCTTGTCCTATTTAGGCGCCCCTGTGTCTTGTATGGTGATGGTGAATATAAATACAATGAAACCTAGATAAGTGCATATGCTTTGCAAGCCCTATGTGCAACTTTTGTATGCAATTTTGTACCCGGAGAAGTGCACAACCCAGATATGTGCACTAAATTTTCTTGCCGGATTGATGTGCACTTATCCGAGTTTCACTGTATACTGCTGTTAGGCGCTTATGTGGACAACGATATTGAACGGCAAATAGTGTGATATGACGTTCAGGGTGCTCGAGACGTTGTCGAAGCAGCTGCCGAAGACGACGCCGACGAATGCCATCATTGACCGCTTGACTAAACTCTTGCAAGAGGGACAGATCGACTCCGAAACCGACCAGCTCTATTTACATCTGCTCGACTCTGTCAACTGGAACGAATCTAATACCGTAATCTTCTCTTTGTATTGTTATTTTTGTTTTGTTTTTCGCTTTAGTCTTTCTTTCCTATTTAGTCGCCGTTCATCGTTTTCGATTTTTAACAAATTTAAAAAAAAAGTCTTATACAATCATGATTGTTATTCTACTATTTTTGATTTAGAGTAGGTCAAAGAGCATAACTTTGTAGCGAATGATTTACCAGCAACTGCTAGAATCTAGCAGCTTTACGAATTTTGCGGCGTCGCTTTTATGGAATTGTTCATAATCATACTAAGATCGTGTTTATGCTAAAGTAACATTCGTTGCTTGGCATGTTATATAATATTGTCTTATTAGATCATATCATACCTATTTTTTAATGATGAGTAATTTGTTACGAACTTATGTTCTTTGTTTATTCTAAAAGTATGAAATCAAAGATGCCAGTATCATGATTAACATAATGAACAAGAACTATTGTTTTAGAAGTTTAATCACGGCCCGAAGGTTAGCACATTTCCGCCAATCGCAGGAACACCTAAACAATCGTTTAACTAACTTTCATCTTGGCATAGTTCCCAAATTATCTATAAATGAAATCATCCAGTGTCTTTTGATGCGTTCTATTGTTAACTGATAGATGTTTCTATTGCAGCAATTTTTATTTTACGTCAACAAATTTCTGAGAAGCTATTGTCGAAAGCGACCGTCACTGATGATGCCCCGAGTAATCGCGCCGTCTTCGGTCGACGTCCAAACCACTCCGCAGCAGTAAGTTGACATGAAAGCTTACTTTTGCTAAAAGTCACTGGTATAGAATCTAGGTCATATTTGAAAATACTCGAGGTGGGCAAAATATATCGTACTAATTCGAAGTTTGCAGTCAATGAAATGTTACATATCTTTGTAAATGGTCCGAATATGACCCTTACGGTCATTATATGTACTCAGTTGTGGTAAAACTCGAATTTAGCATATCGAATTACCCCGCTGAGGAGAATTTCCCTCCAAATTTCGCTCGTCCTGAGCCATTTCGACTTCTGATCTGGAAGCGTTGCACCACTCGCAAATAATGTCTGTTGTGTTCTGCTTTCAGAAGTTTCTACAACCAGCTGCAGACAGTGTCAAAAGATAAGCGTTTGAACATGCAAATCGATTTGATAGAAAAGACGCGGTCATCGGGCGTAGTTGAGGTGAGGAACTGTTTTTTCATTGACTGATCGTCAAAGACTGCTTAAGGTTATCATTGGTCACGTGGTTGAAATGGAAAGGAAAACCTTCAGTCCTACTCTAAAGCTGCTGTTGCTTGTGAACAATGCCGTTCCAGAAATGGTTCAGGTGAAGGCGTTCAACGAGGAGTGGGGCTACATCGACGGACAGGTATCGTCATAATTTCTTAATCTGTATAAAGAGAAAATGAAGTGTTGGTCGCTTAGAGATTAAGTTTACTACTGTGAACGCCGCAGCGAATATACCCAATTTAGTTTTCAATACCAAGTGGGTGTTCCCTGCGCCTCTGTTACCGATGATGAACATTTGACTATAGCTCTTAACATGTTTATTTGAAAAATGCGACGTAAAAACTAAAGCGTACACACATAAACTAAAAGCACCAACAATAATCGCAACATACCAATGAGCGAATATTGCACGGTTAACCCCTGACGCACGGCACAAAGTACATTTGTATTTATGAGGTTGCAGGTGGACTTGTTCGACGAGAGCAGACACCTCGTCTATCGGAAGATCTCAGCGCAGATGAACGCGCAGATAATGCAGATTTTCATCCCCGGCATCACAGAGCTTCGAGACGGCAATTCCTCCCTCCAGCTCCTACTCCTTTGGTTCTCCCGCTACACTGCCATCTTCGATCAACCCTGTCGTGTCTGCAAAAAGATCCTCAAAGATTTCATCCCCCCTACCTATATCGATCTTCGAATCAATATAGCCGTCGCTACCCAACCTCTCCATGAGACATGTCGATAGCTTTCTTGATTGTTGTGCGATTGAGTTAATTACCCCAGTCGTTGATGATTAGGTAATTGTGCGTTACAGCGAATAAATCGTTTTTCTTCTTTTCGCTAAAGAGACACTGCCCACGTTAGTACGGCATAGATCATTTAGTTTGTGCAATATCATCTGCTTGGCCGTCAACATGGGCATATTACTTCCTGATGGCGTCAAACGTGTTGGCTCTTCCGAATCCTTATGTGTTATCGCATTGCTATTTTCATCGTTACTCGACATTTTCTGGCATTCGCAACGATGGGCGATTTGTTCGGTATTAGATTGAGACTGTTCTCGATGGCTTCCGGCGCGACGACTCCGTGTGAGCGATGATTAGTCGCATTACCCCGCACACTTGTTTCGGCGCTCTCTCTAGGGAATGAACTTCATCAACGCTGTCAGCCTTCGTCGACTCGCCTCGCTTGTCGACCTAGCTACGGTTCACCTTCATTGCATTCGCATTTCAACTGTTAGAAAATATTTATGCTGATCGCTGGGTGTTTTATTTTTTGATGACAATGTGGCTACCCTGGGTGCTGTTGATCGCCTTGGTTGCGTTGGTCGTCACCGACTCGACAGAGGTCAACGGAGCCACAGGGCACTACAACCGCTACGGCTCTTTGACAGCCTCACCGACACACGCGCTACAGGAAGCTCCACTTTGGATCGTTCGAGATCTACCGATAGGCCGTGATGGAGTGATGCTCGATGAACCGCGCAAACGCTCGCGAATGCTCGTCGCCGAAGACTATCTACCGACGTGGGACACTCCATGGGATGTGCTTATGAAGCGAGATGAGATAGACGATGACGACGATGCGATGAAGCCGAGTGACTTATACTTGAAACGACTTCGATTTCTTGGCAAGCAAAAGTATTGGGGACGTCGATGAAAACTATAGATCGTATGCCAGAGATCTGTTCCATCAAACTACAACTCACTGCTCAATTCCTATTTATCAAACTGAATTTTCTTGAGCATTCAGTTGGTTTAATGATGTAGGCTTCTGGCGCTGGCTGATCTGGTATCGCGCCCGGTAACATCAATAGGTTCTGTGTTTAACGGCCATAAACTTTCGTCCTTATGACCATTCACGCATAAAGATTGCCAATCGAGCAAACATCAGCATGGAAGCCACGGGTCGGTCAACGGGAGTTCAAACTTTCATGCTGCGTTGTTCGGAATCGGACCAGTGCTGCCTTTTGCCAAAAATACTTTACCGTACTCCAACCAGTTCAGTTGTGTCACACATAAAATATCAAATACTAAAAGATAGCTACAACGATTGATCTGATATTATTTTCGAAAATTTGAACGCTTATAGTATTAATATTTACTCAATAACTGCAATAGTACCAAAAATTTCAACGAATTCTTTAATATTTATCCAATATCAATAATATATATATAATATTTGTGATTAGCTTACATTATCTGATACAGTGTTCACGGTACAAGTGACCGATTCGGTTACAAAGTGTTACAAATTATTTTTTGCAAAAGACAACGTAGAATCAGATTGCTCAATACAAAACGCTTTCGCGATGCTCAAGCCAAGCCTAATCTTCTTCATTCTACCCATATTTG
>NIUQ01001292.1:6947-32599 GCA_002796945.1 Plectus sambesii | reverse complement strand
TCTTCTTCCTATTGACCGATTATTTCTTTCTCCTTCCCACCTATCCGCACCATTCGCCGTCCGCCAAGCTAATCAAGTAAGAAATTTAAAACTCTTGTTCTGTCCGAGTCAAAGAGATTGAGAGCCCAATTTGAATGTCACCTAACATCTCCTTTATCAAGTCGGTCGAGCAGAACATGTTCAATTTCTTCTGTACAAAAGATGTCGCTATTTATGTATTGTCGGCCGTGAAGTTTTTCAGCGATGCTCATTTCCATTCTGTGAAAGATACCAAGGGCATACAGTTATAAAACCTATATTTTTTGTGTGTCGTCATAGGCTTATTGTATCGCAGCATAAAAAGATGTTGATGGATAACTGGATTCACAAGTATATCTTTTCTCTCTGATTATTGCAAGTTCTGGCAAGTCTAACATCACAAATCATTTATCAATCACAATTAACTTTATATTCTTTCAAGGTACATTGTTTCAAAGAGATTAAAAAGTTAAATTGACGGCAGGGCGTAAGGATAATTGCAGAATACTGCAAATAGTTTTGCTGACACCCGGCAGGAACAGCAGCAGCAACAGCAGAAAAAGAAGGTTCGTAAAAAAAAGGAGTTGATTAAAACCAATAGGGTTAGCTGTTTACGTATTTTTAGACTAAATGCATATAAGTCGGTTATAAATCTGCGACCGGAGATGGATAATCTCAAGACCTTGGAGACGAGGGGTTCTGCTTGTGCAAGATCGATGACCGACGGCAGAGCCATAAATCTCACCTTTGATTTACTTTCATAATTAGGCTAAAGCAAAACCTTACGGACCTAAAGGTTGCCGAGAACAAGCACTTTTTATTTCTTATGCACAATACTGGGACACGCAAGGGGACACGAAAGACTATCGATCGACTGAACAATCAGCATCAAACGGTAATCGATACTAAGCTTCATGTACTGTCTTCAAACAGCACTTGGAGAGTAAGGTCTACCTTATCGATATGTCTGACTTTGACTTTTACCGCACCTACGCACCTTTTAAAGAAAGCCCACGCATGGAAGCGGAAACACGCACCATTTCGTGCTGGTAGTCGGTACGAACGAGACGAGCCTGAATCAGCCGACCGAGCAGTAATTGACTGCAAACTATGACTGGTCGCCTCTTGAAGCAGAAGTGCATCAGTCAATAAGCTCTCAGGTCGCCATTTTTTCTCCCCGAGGATAGAAATGTCTGTAACAATACGTATTCCTTTTGACTGAATTGCTATTCCAAGGTACTCGATATGCTGTTATATCGTGCAGTCACTGCTGTCCATAGTAGTCAAGAAACGCAGTTACTTATCAGTAAGCGCAAGGTGAAAACTAACCATGAATCAGTTACACTGCTAAGTCATAGCTACGGAATGTAAAGCGCGGTTGAGTAGGTTCGCGCAGGAGTTGCTATTAAGAAAGGCACAGGCGTTTAGTGATAAGAAGAAAACATAATTGGGTTGGGGTTTGGTGCATGTGCTAACATGTGATTCGAATAGATTTGGTAGTCTCGGTGTTCTCTGGTTCTTAGGTCGTTCTTGAGGCCATGTTCAAATTCAAAGGCGAATTTGAATGGACTTTTTGTGCGGTATCAAGGACTGGGTGTGACCTTGGGATCGCGGAAACGGACGCCATTGTTTTCGCGAAGTACGGTTGTCAAAGATTTTATGATGCCACCACTAGATTTCATAATAGAGGGCACCCAACAGAAAAAGTGACTATTATTAGATTGTTAGGGGGGTGATAGAGGACTGTTTGATTCAGCCACTCCCCCGTTCTTTTTCTGTCAAACTCCCCCTAAGCAATTCAAATGGAAAGCGCGCGACATACAGTAACTTAGATTTCTTCGCTGAGAGGATCGACTTTGAAATGGTTTCATGCAGGATCGACGTGTTCGCCCTCTAAACGCCGTACTGACAATGCAGTCAGCCGGGTCGCAGTGTCAGTGAGAGGTCGGCGCTCATTTTAGGTAATTAATTGTTTTGCAGAAGTATTTATTTAAAAAAAGTTGAAACAAATAAATCTGTTTAGTGTCTAATCGCGACTTCAAACCGCCCGCGCTGTTGGCTAGCGCGATTAACCAAGTTACTGGGACTACAACTGCAGCCCCATCCAACATGGCGCAGGTTCTGCCGATTAAGTTCCAGGAGCACATTCAGGTTCGTCTTGTTTATTCATTTCAAATAATCATGGTTAATTAGCCAGATTAAAGTGCGAACTTAGTTTATGAACATAAAAAGCTTGAGTTTAACGCGCATCGTTGTTTGCAATAGTAAATTTAGGGTAAATCTATTTGAAAAGTGTATGAGTCATCACAGCAAGGTGCTCTAATTTGGTACGCGTAATTCGTAATGGACGGACATTGTGTTGCACTCGATCGAGTTAAGTGCGAGTGTAAATGATTTCCAATGCATTTTTTGGTTTTGGGCCTATGCATATGTGAACGCCATTGCTTGCAGTTGCAAAATGTGGGCATCAATGCGGCGAACATTGGATTCGCCACCTTGACAATGGAGTCGGACAAGTACATTGTAGTGCGCGAGAAGGTGGGCGACTCGGCGCAGGTCGTCATCATCGACATGAGCGACCCGACCAACCCACTCCGACGACCGATTTCAGCCGATTCGGCCATCATGAATCCGGCCAGCAAAGTTCTCGCCCTCAAATGTACGCCATTTATTTTCCTTCACGATACAGTGCCGTATTACTGATAGTGAACTGATAAGATCATAGTAAACTAAATGCGCGTTGGTCCGTCGCGCGAACTAAATGCATGTCCGTCGGAAGGATTGGTTTACTTTTGCGGAGGTTTACCTTATCTAGGAATTCGTCATAGAATCTTCTTACAAGCATCGATGCATTAGCTACGGCCTTTTTCTTTTCAGCTCAAAAAACGCTGCAGATCTTCAACATTGAGATGAAATCGAAGATGAAGTCGCACGTGCTGCAAGAAGACGTTGTCTTCTGGAAGTGGATCAGCGTGAACACTATCGCGTTGGTCACCGAGAACGCAGCCTATCACTGGTCGATGGAAGGTAGGCGAGAATTAGCGGCGGTCAGGGGTTGAATGTGGTAGTTTGTAGGCGAAGGGCCGCCGGTGAAAATGTTCGATCGCCACTCGACTCTCGTCGGCTCGCAGATCATCAACTACCGCGCGGATACCGATAACAAGTGGCTTCTCCTTATTGGCATAGCCGCCAAGGTAGCAATCGTGTTTGTTTTACAAAATGTGCAAGTGAATGGTTGTAGGATAATCGCGTTGTGGGCGCGATGCAACTGTACAGCACGGAACGGAAGGTTTCGCAGCCCATCGAAGGCCACGCGGCCTGCTTTGTCAGCTTCAAGACCGAGTCGAACCCCCATCCTAGCAATCTCTTCTGCTTCTCCGTTCGCACTCCTCAAGGCGGAAAGGTAGGATAGATGGTCGTTGCGATTGTATGTACATGTAATACGAAGCTTTCTCCTTGCAGCTGCATATCATCGAGGTGGGAACGCCCACCGCTGGAAACCAGCCGTTTGCCAAGAAACAAGTCGATGTCTACTACCCGGCGGAGGCCGGCAGCGACTTCCCCGTCGCCATGCAGGTTGGTTTCTTTGTTTTCTGCGCAAAAATGCAACGAATTGACGCTTTACTGTTGCGCCGTAAACGGCTTACTCTAACGTGTACAGTTTCACCCGCGAATCGCGGGGCGCGTAATCTATCCGTCGATATTGATTTTGTAGTATCGTTCGGTTCCAATGCGCGCAAGATAATATTATGCGATCGTTTTCGCTAGCACCGTGTCCAATCTAATGACCGGGGTTTGATAGTAGACTTTCGCACAATTGTTTCAACAATTGCTCCTTTTTTCAGGCTTCTGCGAAGCACGGTATCGTCTACGTTGTGACAAAGTATGGCTACGTCCATTTGTACGAAATCGAGACGGGCGTTTGCATCTACATGAACCGCATCTCGTCGGAGACTATCTTCGTCACCACCGAGTACAAACCCACAGGCGGTATCATGGGCGTCAATCGCAAGGGACAGGTATGTTACTTCTTTCCCTTATTTATAAGTGTGCGCAGTCGGCCTCTTGGTTGGCGATTTATGCATTCTTTCGCAGTAGTGACTTTGTTGTAAGCGTTGGCCTCTTTCAGGTGCTGTCGGTCAGCATCGACGAGCAGAACATGATTCCATACGTGACGCAACAGCTGCAAAATCCCGATCTAGCGCTCAAGCTGGCCGTGCGTTGCGACTTGCCCGGCGCCGAGGAGCTCTTCGTTCGCAAGTTCAACTTGCTGTTCGGTCAGGGCAATTACTCGGAGGCCGCCAAAGTCGCCGCCAGCGCGCCACAGGTAGGACACCGTTGACGCTCTCTTGTGTTTTTCTAAGTGATAACGATCGCATTTCAGGGAATCTTGCGGACGCCGCAGACGATCCAGAAGTTCCAGCAGTGCCCCGCTCAGCCGGGTCAGGCGACGCCGCTGCTGCAGTACTTCGGCATACTGCTGGACCAGGGCCAACTGAACAAGTACGAAACGCTCGAGTTGTGCCGACCAGTGCTGCAGCAGGGTCGCAAGCAGCTCCTCGAGAAATGGCTCACCGAGAACAAGCTCGAGTGCAGCGAAGAGCTCGGCGACCTCGTCCGTCAGCAGGACGTGAACATGGCGCTCTCCGTCTATCTCCGCGGAAACGTTCCCCATAAGGTTCGTTCGATGCCATGTTCGCTTTCGTCTTTGGTCTACGCAGGATTCCAGCTATACTCGAGGTGTATATCGTAATCGAGTATATCCTAAGATCGTGCAAAAGTAAATCGATGTCGTTTGAGGATGACGGCGACTGTTTGCCGTTTTCTATAGAAGCATCGAACAATTCCTTTGTCACGTGCATCTTTTTGAACGCGCGCTCTTTTGCAGGTTGTGCAGTGTTTCGCCGAGACGGGTCAGTTCGACAAGATCATCCTTTACGCGAAGAAAGTCAACTTCGAGCCCGACTACCTGTTCCAACTGCGACAGGTGCTGCGATCGAATCCTGAAATGGGCGCCAAGTTCGCTCAGATGCTCGTCACGGAGGGCGGCGAGGAACCGCTTGCAGATATCAGTCAGGTACGTTGAGTATTACGGTCCTAATTAAAGTCCGTTTAATGACGCGTGATTAACTGTTTAGATCATCGACTGCTTCGTGGAGGTACAGGCCGTGCAGCCGTGCACGTCCTTCCTGCTGGAAGTACTCAAGAACGACCGACCTGCGGAAGGCGCTCTGCAGACTCGTCTCCTCGAGATGAATCTGCTCGTCGCTCCCCAGGTCGCCGACGCCATCCTAGGCAATCAGATGTTCCATCACTACGACCGCGCCCACATCGGTCAGCTCTGCGAGAAAGCCGGCCTCCTCCAGTCAGAAGACGCGATAAAACAGTTGATCATGAACACGCGCGGCAAATTCGACATCGACGAGCTCGTCGAAGAGGTTGAAAAGCGCAATAGGTCAGTTTTGATGTGTTTTTAGTGTCCTAACATTGAAGTTATATTCCGCCTTAGTTAAGTAATGAATAAGTGATGATTGATGAGTGTTTCTAGGCTGAAGTTGTTGGCTGGCTGGCTGGAATCTCGCGTGCACGAAGGAGCGACCGACGCGGCGACGCACAACGCGCTCGCCAAGATCTACATAGACGCGAACAACAACGCGGAGCGCTTCCTCAAGGAGAACACCTACTACGACTCGGCCGTCGTTGGCAAATACTGCGAAAAGCGCGACCCGCACCTCGCCTGCGTCGCCTACGAGCGCGGCCAGTGCGACTCCGAGCTGATCAATGTTCGTTACTGAGAGATGTCTGTTTTGATTCAGTTTTTGACACAAGCTCGTGTTTTAGGTGTGCAACGAGAACTCGCTGTTCAAGAGTCTCGCGCGCTATTTGGTGCGCCGTCGCGACTTCGACCTCTGGGCCAATGTGCTCAGAGAGGATAACGCCCACCGTCGCCAGTTGATCGATCAAGTGGTGCAGACGGCGCTGTCCGAAACTCAGGATCCTGAAGATATCAGCGCCACTGTGAAGGCGTTCATGGCCGCCGATCTGCCCAACGAGCTGATCGAGCTGCTCGAAAAGATCGTCCTCGACAACTCGGCATTCAGCGAGCATCGGTACGCATTTCCCTTCTCCCGCCGGTGTTCCTGTTTGATAATGATCTCCGTTTGCAGCAACTTGCAAAATCTGCTTATCCTCACCGCGATCAAGGCCGACCGCACGCGCGTCATGGAGTACATTCAGCGACTCGACAACTACGACGCGCCCGATATCGCCAACATCGCCATAGGATCGGAGCTCTACGAGGAGGCGTTCGCCATCTTCAAGAAGTTCGACGTCAATACGTCGGCCATCCAGGTGCTCATCGAGCACGTTAGCAACCTCGACCGCGCCTACGAGTTCGCCGAGCGTTGCAACGAACCCGGCGTCTGGGCCTCGTTGGCCAAGGCTCAGCTAAAGCAAGGCTTGGTCAAGGAAGCGGTCGACTCGTTCATCAAGGCCGATGACCCCGCATCTTACATGGAAGTTGTGCAGAAATGTAGCGAGACCGGTAAGTCGATGATACTTTTGCGGCTCTTTTCGTTACGCAATTTGTCGACGAAGTGGCGCAATTGATAGTGCGCTAGCTCTTTGTTATCACAATGAGGGTTCGAACCCCGGCCAATGAGGACCAATTTTTCGTCAGCTGATATGACTAAACTGATGTCGACCTTGGAGAACTGAGGCCAATTCTTTTTTGTATTCACTATCAAACTAAAGGTTGAATGTGTATATTCATCTTGAAGAAAGAATAGAGCGAGAGTGTTCTTTTTTGTAGATCACTGGGAAGACTTGGTCCGCTACCTGCAAATGGCGCGGAAAAAGTCGCGCGAGTCGTTCATCGAGACCGAATTGGTGTACGCCTACGCTCGCACTAAGCGTCTGGCCGATCTCGAAGAGTTCATCTCCGGACCGAATCACGCCCAGATCCAACTGGTCGGCGACCGATGCTTCGACAACGGCATGTTCGAGCCGGCCAAGATCCTCTACAACAACATCAGCAACTTCGCCAAGCTGGCCGTCACGCTCGTGCGTCTCGGCGAGTACCAGGGCGCCGTCGACGCCGCGCGCAAGGCCAACTCTACGAAGACGTGGAAGGAGGTTTGATTGATTTTTGTCTTCTCTCCTTTTTACAATTGTTCAATGGTGGCTGTTTAAAGGTCTGCTTCGCCTGCGTGGAGAACGAAGAGTTCCGATTGGCTCAGATGTGCGGCCTGCACATCGTCGTGCACGCCGACGAGTTGGAAGAGCTTATCAACTTCTATCAGGATCGCGGCTACTTCGAGGAGCTGATCGCGCTGCTCGAGGCGGCGCTCGGTCTCGAACGCGCCCACATGGGCATGTTCACCGAGTTGGGCATCTTATACTCGAAGTACAAGCCGGAGAAGATGCGCGAGCATCTCGAGCTGTTCTGGTCGCGCGTCAATATTCCCAAGGTAAGATATTAAGAGTTTGAATGGGTGCGATTGTTTGAATCATTAGTATCTTTTAACATGATGCTTAATGACTTGCTTTTAGGTTTTGCGTGCCGCCGAGCATGCCCATCTCTGGTCCGAGTTGGTGTTCCTGTACGACAAGTACGAGGAGTACGACAACGCCGCCATCACCATGATGGCCCATCCCACCGAGGCCTGGCGTGAGCAGCACTTCAAGGAGGTCATCACTAAGGTATGATTATATCACTTCTACCCATCTCTGTCCATTTCAAATCGCGCCCACTTTTAGGTCGCCAACATTGAACTGTACTACAAAGCGATGCAGTTCTACCTCGACTATAAGCCGTTGCTGCTTAACGATTTGCTGCTCGTGTTGGCCCCGCGTCTCGACCACTCTCGCACCGTGTCATTCTTCACCAAAAGTACGTATATTCTCTTTATTGAATGATGCAACTCGATGTTTTCTAAGCGCCGCTGTTCCTTTTCGTCATTTGAAAAAGTGAACACGCATTAGTTTCAGACAATCACTTGCCTTTGGTCAAGTCTTACCTGCGCTCGGTGCAAAACCTGAACAACAAGGCGCTGAACGAGTCGCTCAACGGACTGTTGATCGAGGAGGAGGACTACGCCGGTCTGCGCGCGTCCATCGACGCCTTCGACAACTTCGACAACATCGCGCTGGCGCAACAGCTCGAGCGCCACGAGCTGCTCGAGTTCCGTCGCATCTCCGCCTACCTGTTCAAGGGAAACAATCGCTGGAAGCAGTCGGTCGAGCTCTGCAAGAAGGACAAGTTGTACAAGGTTAGTACACGGCGTCGATATTATAAACGTTATTCACGAGTGGAGTGAGCTCATTTTGCCACTGCCGCCTTTTTGATCAATTTATAAATTTCTCACCTTGATTGATTACTGAATGCGCTCTCTGCAGGACGCTATGGAGTATGCCGCCGAGTCGCGCCAGGCCGAAATCGCCGAGGAACTCTTGGCCTTCTTCCTCGACAACAAACTGTTCGATTGCTTCGCCGCTTCCCTCTACCAGTGCTACGACCTGCTCCACCCCGACGTCATCTTGGAGCTCGCCTGGATGACGTCGACTTTGGAATCTTCGTCGTCAAGCATTTCGGATGATGGAGACGAAAATACGACCGCTGCGGATCCTTTCATGGCGCTTTTGACCGCCGGCTTGGCGCTGTCGTCAACGCTCTCTACGAACCAGGTTGGTCGGTTGGAAATATTCGGGTTTTTTGGTTTTTCACTCTCTTTGAAAATGTGCTTGTGATTCAAATTTTGATCTCCTGCTCCTGCTGCTTTGAACTCAAGAGTGACAGTCTTTCTTGTTTTAGACGAAAAACGAATCGAGTGCTAGTGCGGAGAATGTCGCGTTGTTGGTTGGAAAGTGGCCTCCACAGGTGGCCGACTTGTTCTGCAACGAAGAGCCCGACTCTCGTTTGGTGAAGATGGTCAGAGCCTTACCAAAGACCGAATCGGCGGGTTAGCAAATGCAAACGATCACTGTTCGAGTATTTGTTACAGATGTATGATTTCAGTCGGCATTCAGGAGCATCGCGCCGCCCTGATTCGCATGCTTGAAGGACGACTGGACCGCGGCAACGTGCTCGTCGCCCGCGAAAAGCTCATTTCGTTTCTCTTAGAACGACGAATGAGCGCCGAGTGGGCCGCTTCTTTTGTGGCACTTATTGACGTTGAAGGCGGCGGTTCGCACGTCGACGCGCGCATCGCCATCGACCAGCTGTCGGTGGGGACCGTTTAATTGTTTCTTTGACTTTTGCAGATAGTCACATATTTCGCAAATAGACATGTTCGCTTCGCTGTATAGATTTGCTGGTAGATGTAATATTATTGTTGCTGTTGTTGCAGAGCAAGCGATTTCGACTAATGCCGGCCAGTTTCTTCGAAGATATTCGATTCCTGGCGACCGTCGTCGGCTCTTCACTGCTTCAGCCCGGCGAAGTGGACATCTACGCGCCAAACGTCGATAAAGACGATTACGCCGCTCGACTGTCGACATACATGAAGGGCGTGTTGGTGCCATCTCATATATTGCCTGGAGTATTGTTGCGATCGGAATTGGGCATGCGTCTGGCGGTGCTCGAATTCTGGCTCAAACGCGCCGAGACCCATTCGCTCATTGCCGTCAACGAATCTCCAACTACGCCGGCGATTGTTCAGTCGTCGTCGACAGATTTGGTTCAGTCGCTGAAAGTGTCATCGAATCCAAAGGATGTCGCTCATCTGGCCGACGGACGATCGGACACGCATTGGGAGTCGAGCGGCAACTCGAACTCTGGCCACCACAAGCACCATTCCGTCTTAATTCGTCTGCACCCGCGAGCGCACGTCTCGAGATTGCGCGTTGTGGTGGCGGCGGACGACGCGTCGTACATGCCCGAGAGGCTGGAGGTGCTCGTCGGCAATCACCCGAGCCGCATCACCGAGTCGGTCAAGACGGTGTGCGTGCCGAAACGCTTGACGGGCGAGCTGAACATCGACCTCGACTTGAACAAACCGTACCGCTTCATGCGACTGGTCGTCCTGCGCTGCTTCGACGATGGCTACGATACCCGGCTTCGAGGACTGTACGTCGACGGCCACCTCCTGCCGCGCCAATCGAGCGCGCAGGATGAACTCGGAGGCGCCTTTTTCGGAATGTTTCTCGACTGCATGGCCGGTTTCGTCGTCGCCATGCCCGACACGACTCGCGAAGTATTCCTGTCCGCCACTGAATCGATGCTGAACGATTTGTCTCCGCTATTTCTGCTGAGCAGCGACCATCCCTCGTTCATCACAGTCGCTCATTTGGATCGTTTGCGGCACACGCTGCAGATTTTGGCCGACGGCGCCGCGAACGGAGCCGTCGTCGAGTCAGCCGTACGCGCTCAAGTCTCTCTAATCAAACTGGCGCTAATACGTGGTTCTGTGTCAGACTTGATCGCGTTAGCCGATCGCTTTTCCCACTGTGACCAAGACTCGTCGGACGATATACTGCGCCGTCTGCACGATCTGTTCGCCAAGTTCGACGCCAGCTTAGGCCGATTGTGGGCGAAGGCGGAACGGCGCACGGTCGAACTGCCGCTAGTCGAAGTGGAGCGAACCGTTTCGGATGGGTGCGCGGACGCGGAGGACGTCGTTCTGGTGGTGACACTACGGTTGGCGATGGAAGAGCCGTTCATTCCTGTGCGCATCAAGTTGCGCGGCGCCAAGAGTCGTCTGGCCATCGCGTTCATCGACCCCGACGTCGACCGCGAAGCCGACAGCGGCGACTGGCAACGGTTCCGTCTACAGCGCCGCGTCATCGACTCAATCCGACTTACCACGTCTGTGAAGCGAAAGCTAATAGGCGCGGTGCAGTTCGTTATGCAAGGGTTCGTCTGCCGATTCGCGTCGCTCGCCACCGATCTCGGCTGCAATCATATCAGCGATCGGCTACTCGTCGGCGCCGTCCAAATTCAGCGCGCCACAACTCAACTGCGACAAGTCGAGCACGGACCCGAGTCGCCAATACGCTCCGATCGGCTTGAGGCGACCTTTCTGTTGACGAAACGCTGCTGGCAAGAGAAGCGACCATCTTCGGTAAAAAGGCTATTGTTGGAATTGCTTAGCGGAGCGATCGTCGGCTGCGATAACAGTCAGTTGGCCGAGTCGATCGTCGTTTGGCTGTTGGCTCTGCTCGACACCGAAGAAGACGCCGAAATGATCGAAGCCGTGCGACGGGTCGTTTCCGACGGGTGCGTTTACCTCTACCCGGACGTGGTCAAGCGTCGCATGGGCTTTCTCGACTTGCTGCAAGCCGAAAACGATCGTGTAGCGTCAAAGGTCGACGAGATCGCCAAAGTTGACGGACCAAAGGCCTTTCTCATCGACGCGTTCTGCAAACATTTCGCCAAGCAAGACTTGCTCGAGCTCCCACCGGTCGCCGCCGTTTTCGACGACTACGATTCCGTCGTCGCCATCAACGCCATTACCGTGTTAATTGGGCAGTTTCATTTTCTGCGCAGCAATGCGAGCAGCAGAGCGAATTTGGCCGCTCGTCTGGAGCTGATCAACAGCAAGCTGCTGCAAGTGAACGTGTGGTTCCGACAGATGGTCGCCAACGCGAAGATCAGTCGCAGCGCGGTTGCCATGGAGCGAGTGTGCGGCGTTCTGATCGGCAGCATGATGAACGTCTTCGACGCGATCAGAGTAGTTCTGCTGAAGTCGCCGAGCTCCGTCCAAGCGGAGCTTTTCGAGTCGCTCAATCCGACCGTCCTCCTGATGTACGCCGCCGCGCTCGACTTAACAGCCGTCACCACCGCCGTCAACGTCGAGCAACAGCTGGACGATCTGATTCGGTCGGCGCGATCGCTGCTGCAGACTATCAAAGGCGGAGCGGCAGTGACCCTCGGCGAAGCGCGCGACGAACGAGTCGGCGAGCAAATTCTTGAGGTTTCGCGTTTACTTTGTTTAGCAATGATCTTAAAGTGAAATTGTGATCGCTTCAGCTGGGCGAATGGTCGGTGTCGTTGTTCGACGAGGCATTCGCAGCGACCGGCTATCAGGATCACGTGTTCAATCTGTGCGGCGCAGAATATTTCGAGGTTGAATTCGACGACAGATGCTGTCTGTCTGCTGGAAAGTGCTTGGTGTTCTCGACTAGCTACGGTTCGTACAGTTTGTGAATTGTCCCCGAGCGCATTAATTGAGCGATACCTTTTTCAGGCACTCATGCAACCATGAAAGATCGCATTCACGGCGCGCACTGGCCAAAGACGCTGCGCATGCGAAGCGATAGGACGTTGTACATGAACTATCGTTCGTCCTATCACAAGAACGAGCTGTTCGTCGACGAGTCGAGCGCGCTCGGCTACGGATTCAAAGTGCGCGCCTTCCGTTGCGCCTCTGCTCCGCCGTCGTCATCCGCCATCAGCTTCTATCTGACCCTGTCGAAGACGCTGGCGCTCGTCGCGTCGACTGGCGTCGCCGTTGGTTTGCAGAAATCCATCGAAGCGACCGCCGCCGTCGACGCGGACGTTTGGGGAGGCGGACGGTCGCGGTTTGGTCGAAGCGTACAAGAGCGCGGTGGCGCTGTCGCATCGACTGGCGGCTGGTCGTCAGCAGAGAGTGAAGACCGAAGGAGACGGTCGACCGTCGGAGGAGACGCCGCCGTGCGTGGCTGTCGGCGACGCGATCGGACGCGCGCGAGTGCTGCTCAACTACTGCTCACCGGCGTCGCTTCCATTCGAGAGAGTCGCTCCTCGATTGATCGGCTTCGTCGTCGACTCTAAACTGGACGCGCAGACGATCGAAGAAATGTGCATTCTGCACGAAATTCGCTCTTCTCTCGCCGTCAGCGCTTACGAGATCTTCGAGGACGCGCTTAGAGTCAATCGAGGCCACGTCTTTCAGCTGGCCTTTATGCGCTCCTTTTTCCATGGCAATCGATCGGCGATGGAGGGAAATCGAGAAATTCGACAGGCGGAAGAAAAAGTGTGGGCGATGATGAGAGAGAATGCGCCGAGCGCCGACGATCCGATTGAACGGAAACTTTCTCTCATGTGGACCACCTACATGGCGCACTTTGCAGTTTTAAGGGACTTTTGGCAGCTCGATCAGTACGACGATCGCCTTCTGACGACCTTGGTTCGCCACGCCGCCTATCAACCTGTACGATTGTTTTGTTTCTTCATTGTTCTTATAGTGAATGAATTGATGCGTTTTGCAGACGGACGAAGGGCGCTTCTTGACGCCAGCGGATGAGGACAGTTCGCGACCGTGGTGGAAAGAGTTTTATGAGTTCGCGGCGCGGGCATTGGTCGATCCGCAGTTGATCAACCAGATGATCGACGCCTCGTTCGATGACGGCTTGTCGAAGAAGTTGGCGCACACGATGCGCTTCGCGTACCACAGCCGCTTGCCGACGACGTCCGCCGACCGCGCGATTCGGTGCGCCGGCTGCGGTCAAAAAGAAGACTTCGATGGCGGTTGCAATCGGTAAGAAGCGCTCGATCTGTCTCGTCTCTCAGCTTCACTTAAGCTAGTTCGTGCGCATTTATGCTTTATTATGGAGCAGTATTAAGCTTATTTAGTCGAGTCGCACATTCGAATTCATTTCTTTGAGATGGAAAATTTTAATCATACGCGATTGATAAGTGCGACGCGTAACATGGATAGACCATTGGCTGTGGAAAAGCCATATCATAATCGAATACTCGTTATTTTTGATATCGCTAAATATGACTTTCTCAAAGTTGCACATAGCGCGCAATTGATGATGATGTGTACTATAGTGAGACTGTTTCAGTTGCGTGGTATGTCCGAACGTGTCGCTGTGCGCGGCGTGCTTGCTGCGCGGCGTGACGCCGCCGTGGCCGCATGACGTCTCCCATCCCATCATGAGCATCACCCACGAGTGCGACGAGTGCGACGGCCTCATCGTCGGCCAGCGCTGGTCGTGCGTCACTTGCCGCGCCGACAGCGCCGAGTCCGTGTACGATCTCTGCTACGGATGCCGTCATATCGCCGCCTTCCCCAAACGGTCGGCCAAGATCGCCGACCGCGACTCTTCGCACCAATTTGAAGTTGGTTGCCTCGAACAATTTGCGCAAACAACGCAGAATTTGATTAATGTGATGTATTTTTGCAGGAGATAGAGCCCGTGTTGCTCTACCCCCCTGACGCCGTCTGCGCACTGCTGGCGGCTCATCTGAAGTCGCTGTCGCGCCTTCTGCTCGCTCGCCTCGTTGTGGTCGGACGCGCGCCCGAACAGCTCGGCGAAGCGCTGCTCGATCGACTTCGCGAGTGGAGCCCCGCTGGCCATTCGTCCGAGCAGTGGTGGGACTGGCTGCGACTGTGCACGTTGCTCTTTTTGACGGGGACGTGTCGTCGGCAGCTGCTCGGTCTGATCAAAGACCAGTTGGTCAACGCATCTCAGCGCACTCAGATCGCCATGTTCGGCCTATTCGGCCGTCTGGCCGTTCTGTTGGGTCCGGCCGACTGCGATGACGCGGTCATCGGCGCTCAGCAGCAAAATAATCTCGCCATATCGTCGTCGTTTTCGTCGACCGTCATCTTCCTGTATGGCTTTGCGGAACAGACGCTGCAGCAGCACCGTTCGAGCGAAGTCACTTCGGCGCTGGTCGCCATCTGCACANTTTCGTCGACCGTCATCTTCCTGTATGGCTTTGCGGAACAGACGCTGCAGCAGCACCGTTCGAGCGAAGTCACTTCGGCGCTGGTCGCCATCCTGCACAAATTGGCCGCCGAGAACGACTGGCGTCCTCTCGTAACGCAATACTTGCTGAAGAAGCTGATCGAGGACGCCGATGACAATGAAGTGTCGTTTGCGGCGCTGGTGGTAGTCGGTTGGCCGCGGTCCGCTTTCAATGGAGCGCCGGCCTATCTATTGACGCAGCACGAGGAGCGCGAGATGGGTGTCTTCCTCGAGTACAACGCCGCCGTCGATCGCTGCCTCATTATTGACGGCGAGCAACGAAAGGTAAGTGGCAATTGCGGCGGTCAATGGTGGATGATATCACACGCTGTTGATATGGGGGTTGTTTCAGATTTGCTCGTTATCGTGCTGTCGAGCAACGTGGCCGGTGAACGACGAACAAGCCGACAGCGTTGTGTTCAGCGATCTGATCGAACACTTGCCTTCCTTCTTCCGCTATCGCATGCAGGCCGTCATGTTGAGCCGAGACCATGTGCCGTGCGACGCGTTTCACTTGACTCGGGAAATGTTTGAAATCGCCGCCAAACCTACCGGCTTCGACATTCGCGCGTCGATCGAAGTAAGTTTGACGCACGCTCGAAAACGCGCTACATTATAGAGAGAATGTTAATATTTAGGTTCTGGAATTGGCGTTCAATGCGCTGCTGAAAATCGGACCGAGCCGGTTGGGCAGTTTGCTGAAGACCGCCAACGTGGACGACGACGTGCCGACAGAGGATGAAGACTTTGACGGAGGACCGAGCAAGTTGACCGGTCTGCCCATCGCTGTGCTTCACGCCATCAAAACAACCGTGCCCAAGGATGCGGACATTGAAGTTTCCGACTTTATCAGCAATACGGTAATATTCGTTCACTATATAGTAGTTGTATGCGTACTGAAAGCGGCTCTTGCGTGTCAGGTGTATCATCTGTTCAGTCGCAGCGGCTCCGGCAAGATCTGCCTCGACGAGGAAATCATTCTCGAAGCCGCTCGCTTCGTCATTCAGCACAATTGTCCCCCCGCTAAAGATCGGCAAAGAAACACCGATATCGCCGACCGCGGCGCCCTCCAGCTGAACGGCGCTTGGGAATTGGAGGACATTCCAAGTACGGTCACATTTCTGCCCGAGCCCGCGAGCGCCGAAGAGCAGCCGCCGTTGACGTTGTTCGAAGAGCCGCTACAGCGAACGCTCTACAAAGAGGCGGTTGCGTTCAGAGGCAAGACGGAGAAGGCGAAGCCCGCCACTATGATAGCCGCCGAGCTGCTACTCAACGAGTTCCATCAGTTAGCCGACGGCGGCGGCAACGGCATCGGCTTTTTGCTGCTGCGTCGCAAGCTCGAGTTGGCGCTCTCCGTACTTTATTGTCGCAAGTTGGTGGCACTCGGTCTGATCAAGCTGCCCTTGGACTCGCTGACGATGAGCGACTTTCCGCTCGGTGTCTCTCAACTGCTGCCGCTCGTCGACGCGATCGGCATGACAGTGGAGCTGCGCGACCATCTGCCGAAGATCTTCGACCGCCTGCCGTTCATCTCGCTCGCCTACTCGAACAAAGTGGAGGGTAAAAGCGAGAGCGCGGCGCTCAAGTCGCTCATGCACGGCTGCTGCTACATGATGGACATCGCTCGACCCAGAGGCCCCTTGCTCGTCTATCCGTCGTACGTGTCCACGGCCAAGCTGCCCGAAGGAGTGGTCATCGGCGGAGAAAATCAACTACTCTCACTTTCTCCCGCTGTCGACTACATCCGCTTCGAACTGCCCAAGACCGTCAACGACAAAGATATGCCGCTGGTCAGCGTCGCTCCGGCTTCCGGACCGTTCGCCCGACTGGACGACTTTGAGAAGGCGGAAAAGACGCTCATCTACGGCCATCAAGTGCGCGTGCAGATCATCATGGGCCATTGGGTTAAGGTGCACGGCGTGGTCGCCGGTTGCTTCGACACGGGGATGCACACGCTGGCGGGTTGTCTAAAGTTGGCGCTCAAAGTGCTGACCGCTCAGGACTTGGAAGAAACTATATGCAAAGTATGGATGTTGGTGGTGTTCCTCACTCTGCAGTCGACCGGTGAGCGACGTCTGTCGCTGATCGCGTTGCTGTCCGAGCTGTGTTCGCTCATCTGCGAGTGCGCCGACGAGCGACCGGAGCGGACGCCGCGGGTGGACCTGGGGGCGCTACACGAACTGTGGCGAGCCGCTCATCGGATTCTGTCGTCGGTGGATAGCCAAGCGCAGTTCGGACTGAAGACGGAGCTGACTCGAGCGCTAGCTCACTTGCTCGCCGATCTTCAGCAAATGGCGGACCGCTGCGGCCGACAACACCAACTGATCGAAGCCGTCTTCCCCACGGACGACGAACGCTTGCGTCTCATTCGCAGCATCGGCTTCGGCGTGCACGCCGTCGGCGCCATCGGCGCCGCCGTCGACTTCCCCAACGCCGCCACCCACTGCGTGCGCCACATCAGCGCCGTCAACGTCCCTATCGCCGCTCAAGACTCTGTCATTCACGTCGACATGACCAGCGACTCCACCGACAGCGACTGCTTGGCCGAGTTCACCGAGTTGAATGGATCGCTCTCGGAAAACTGGCCGTGATCATGGGCCTTGTGAGATGCAACAAGCATATCATATGTAATATAGTCTATTCTTTTAATTTAATGTATTGATTTTTGTTCTGTTTGCACTAAAGTGTGTGGCGAAAATAAACGAATATTGTTTCAAGAAGATCTATTTTGCTGGCACGAATTACGTGCGTATGTACGAACCGGAGTGGCAATCGAATAGTGGTCGAGTGATTTTCGGTCGTTTGAATCACGCGCGGCGCGGCCGTTTACTCGAACTTTGTCGATCGATTGACGCATCACGCCGCCTACAGTGCGCAGCGACCCGGCCCGGCCGTGACTGTGCTCGGCCCGGCCGTGCTCAGAGAGGGCGCATCGCCGAGATCGACATCCGGTTCTCCTATTCAGTTCCATGACTTTCCGCCGCTGTATCGACTAGATCCGACGCCAGCTCCGCCTGTTGCCAGGATGACTTCCGTGCCAAAAGAAGTCTACAAGACTATCAAGAGGTCGTTATCAGCGACGACGAACGCGAGCGGATTCGGAGGCACGGGCGGCGCGCGTTATCATGGCTACAGTGGCAGCAAGCAGTGGATCCATCCGCCCGACGTTCTCAATCATGGACGCGTCGAATATTCTGTGAAGATGCTCGGCCAGACCGAGGTGGCCGCCGCCAAAGGCACCGAAGTCATCCGCGACGCCATCCAGAAAATTCGCTTCGGCCTCCAGGTCAACCGCAGCATCACCGGCAACTCGGGTGCCAAACTGCAGAAAGTCGACCTTCAGATCAACGTCGACGGCCTCACTGTGGCCGACACCAAGACCAAGATGGTGCTCTTCAAGTATCCGCTCCATCGCATTTCCTTCTGCGCCGACGACAAACACGACAAGCGCGTCTTCTCCTTTATCGCCAAGGCCGACCTCGTCACCCGACACGACTGCTTTGTCTTTCTCAGCGACAAACTGGCCGAGGAGATCACGCTTACGATCGGCGAAGCGTTCGACCTCGCTTACCAGAAATTCTTAAATAACAACGGACGCGAGCTGGAGAACAAGAAGCAGCTGATTCTGCTGCGCAAACGCATCGCTGAATTGGAAGGCGAGAATACGAATCTGAAGGAGCAGCTGGCGGCTAATAATCGTCACGAAACAAATTTGGCGGCTGTTAATCGTCATGAAACAAATGTGGCTGCCGTAGATAACCATGTGACCAAGCCGTCATGGGAGAGCTTAGTCACTCCAACGCCGCAGCTGCCATCAACTCCCATGCCGACCGGTCCGCCGCCGGGCCTGAAACCGCCGCCGTCAAGGAAGACGACGAATGGCGAGAATGGCTCTTCACTTCTGGCCGGAGGACCGTTGGTGGGGCGAAAGCTGGAGAATCTTCAGCTGGATCAAATGGAAGATCTGTTCGACGACTCGTTCGATCCGCGCGCGAGCGAACGAGTAGTCAAGGACCCATTCGGCCTCGATCCCTTCGACACGACATTCGCCACGGATCTGGTGGCCGGCGCGTCGCGCGCTCGAACCGAGCATGAGCCGACGCCGCAGGACTTTGAACAGATGATTACGATGGTGGACGAGCGGTTGGCCGAGATGCGCGACGGCTTCAAGCGCGGGTTGTCGGTGGGCGACACGGGCGACGCCGACCTGCTCGGAGACTTGGTTCCTACTATGGCTGGTGCTTCCAGTTCGAGCAACGGTCATTTGTCTTCGGTTGCTAATGGTCATTGACAGTGAATCTACTTCCCATGCGCGCGCTCGAGGGCTTCGCACTTGTCAGCTGTTTTGGCGTTTCCGATTTGTGAATATAGGCGGTGTAATCTCGCTTTATTGTTACCAATCTTTTTTACTAGTTTTCCTCAGATTGAGACTTCAGATTCACTTTGTTTAGTATGTTGTTTATTTTTCATAGTATTGCCTTTTATTGTGCAATTAATGTGCCTGGTAGCATCGATTCTCGGCCTTGAAACTCCATGTATGCATCATACCGAAAATATGCTTGTGCATAATTGTTGCTACTGGTTATGGCCTTGATATTTATCGAACAATGGGCATTACATTTAAATACTTTGTTTCGCGCACAATCATGCAGCAGTGCTCTCCCCACTGAAGGCTGATTAGAGTAAACGTGAAACGTGTTTAAGTCACTTTATGTTCTGTCAGTTGTTAAGATGCGTAAACGTCACGTTTATGCGTTCTTAATAATTGATAGCGTTGTAGGGTGACGACCTTATCACATTTCACGTTAACTTTAACCAGTCCTCTATGGTCACGACCGTCAGAAATTGGATGCCCAGCTTTTTTAGTTACAAATGAAGTGGCGATTTGCTTGCAAGAAGCGCTTTAGCATTCTCATAATGATGACGCACCGAATGCGGCCAATTGACTTATTACCATTGTGTTAGACGGCCAGCCGAAGCGATTGAAATGCGGCCGACCAAGTCGGTCAAGCTGACTGCTGGCAACAATACGAAACCGGATAAGCCATCCAGACTGATGCGCTTCAGGACGAGTTTGATGCAACGCGCCTTTGACGCCGAACGCTTTGTCTAGCACGACCGTCACGTCGTCGGTCGCACCTGCGTCTTGGTATGCAGAGAAATGTCCTCACTACTCAGTGCGATTCAGATGGAGCTACATTAGTTCAGACAATGTACTTGACGACAGCTTTGACCTCATTGCTCATGTTTGCCATCCCGCCACCCGATGATCATTGGGATTAAGATGACGGTGAACTATGTACCGCGCTACTACCGCCTCAACTCTTTCGCGAGCGAACATCCCAGTGGGCGTTGAGCGACCGACGCTATCTTGGTCGACGATCAGTGACCATCTTCGACTATAACCTCATTTATAAAAGTCGCTCATAACCTCATTTATAAAAGTCGCTCTCTGACGTCAATCGCACGAACTCGTATCGATTGTTGCTCTCTTCTCTACGAAACATCATCGAAACGCGTTAAATGAAATTGAAATAAGCTAAAACAGTCAATGGCGTGCGTTCATGTCATCATTAACATTCAGGGATTCGCGGAGTACAAGCAATATCTTCCGACCTGAACTAAAGTGAATTATATTATAAGTGCATCTTATTAAAACCGCCTTTGCCATACCGCCTCACTTGCCCGCTCGCCGTAAAATAACGCATCATGAAACTGATCGATGCTGACATTTCGGCAGTGAAAATTGTCCATAGCGCAAGAATAGCAGTGTTACTGTAGTTGCAGAGCTTTTCCAAGTGACTTAGCCAGAGGCAGTATATTTTGATATAGGCAACTTTTGAATACAAATAGAAATATTCACTTGACACAAAAGTAATATTTATTCACTCGCGTTCCTCCCATATCTCCGTTCGCGATTTCTTCATTGATGACTGTGAGTTGGAGTTAGTATTTGACAAAGGAGTGAGCACTGCAGGGATGTTTGAAGGGCTGCTGCTGTCGACACCACCTTGCCGATGCAACCGCGTCCACTTAGGATTTGCTTCGCTTACCCGAGGACTCGCTGCACCGTTGTCAGCTGTCGAACAAATGGTCTTCTTTGATGCACGCGGCTGACTAAAAATATTTGGGTAATGACATGTCTTAGATTGCTCAAGCAGAGGTGCACACGTGGGGAAATGGAGGAGGTGCGCAGTCCCCTCTCCCCTCTCAAACATTCAGTTTCTACCTCCAGGCACCGTTCGGTGCCCACCTCTGCTTTCAAGCTTACCCGTCGCCATTGAAGAGATTTTTAACAGTGATATACTGCTTCGTTCCAGGAACGAATTCACCTTCCATAATCCTCGCCACGGCGTAGCGTTCCTAAAAGATATTTGATCACTCGCTAAATCGATCGATACGCTGTCATCAAACCCTTCTTTGAGCGAGATTGATTGAGCTTGGTTGATCTGGTACAACGCCCGAAATGATGTATATAGCGAGCAAAACGAAATTCTGAAATAAGTTATTGGATGAGAGGGCTAGGTGGCCGCCGATCGACAGACTTCAAAAACTACGACGATAGTCAGTCGTTGGGCAGCGGAGCAATCGCAAACGTCGTAGATCAAATCGCAAAAGTCGGACGTGTATGCGACAATGAATGCATTGCTGATCACTCCGCATAGTGTGACGAAGCGCAGCACGGGGAACCACATGCCGATGTCGGCGGCGACGAAGGCGATCGGCCGTCGATTGAACCATAAAAGGCGTTTGGCGTCCAGACGCATGTCTATCAGTCCGATCGCCAATGCTAGAAAAGGCGCCAGTGGGAAGGAGGAAGAAAACATCTGCAAAGTAAGCTTTCATGAGTGGCGTTAGTGTGGATAAGACTGGAACGAACCATGACATATCCATACTGAATGATTTTCTCGTTATACTCGGCCAAGGTGAAGTCGCCCAATGGCGGTTTTCTCCACTCGCGCCACAGAAGATTCGTTTCTTCGGCCTCAGCGGCGTTATGCGTACCATCCGATGGAACATTCGTCATCGTTTGCTCTCTTTTGCCTCTTTTGCTGACTCTCTTCGTCGTCCGTATTGCGCCACCCAAACGCTTGATCACCTTATTGCCGTACCAGATCACATAACTGTAATCTCTTGTTTAAAAAACTACGCTACAATTTATGAACGAACGGCAAAATGAAGTCTTTGGTAAGTTTAGGAAATGGCTTCATCACCATTAAGACGAGCACTTGCAGCGACAATAGCGACATGCACGTTCCCCGTGTACACGTGTCCTTGTAAGAGGAACCCAAATTGAAGATACCGTGCGTTTGGAAGCCCTGAAAACTCCGAATGCTTTCACTTCAGTTTTATTCGCGCATTACTGACGTTCTCCTCTGGACGGTAGAAAGCCGTGTAAAACAGCGATGTGTATGTGTTGACGAACTGAAATGCAAACAGCTTGATTATGAGAGCGTTATTGTAGTCGCTCTGAGTCCGGTGGTTCTCTGCAACGATGCAATTATTCGAAATTTGACAGAAAGGGAACGTCGAGGGGCCTGTTTCATAAAATTTGTGCAACTATTGCAATTGCAATTACCATTGCGTTGATTAGCCAAATTTTCTACGCATGTCAAAACTGACTAACCGACGCCCTTTCCGCTATTGTAAATTGCAAAGTTTTATGAAACAGGCTGCCGACAGAAACACACCCCAATCGGTGAGCTTGTAGACGAGTTTTGTGTACAAATAGCCAAGTATCATGATCGAAAGGGAGTTGAGAACTGTGGGGACGATTGTGATCATGAACACGCAGAAGAGCTTTCCCTCTTTAGCGTCATTGCTAGCGTCGTCGTCCAACTCAGCAGTGCAGTTGAGCTGAACGCGCATCACCACTTTGTAGAGGGCGACACCGGCCACACTCGCAAATACGACGCACACCGATGCGGCCACGAACAGAAATGATGTGATCGCCTTGCGAAGCCGCTCAAGTTGTGGATACGTCCATTCCAACTCACCCGTGACAGGGTTCTGAACGACATTCGTTGTCTAATGCAAAAGTATCGTCATTTTTACCGGTTGCTTTTTGGTGCCATAAAATTCGGGTCTATCAGGCTCGGAATAGTTATATTCCTCGCAGTCCCATTCATATGCGAGGGTGTGTCGATTGCGCTTCCAAATTTCGAGAAATAACGCACCTAAAAGCGATTGAACTTTCGAGCTCTCGAATTCGCTTCGTACCCCAGAGACAAATGAGCAGTGAGAAAACTGAGCTGTACTTGGTATCGAAAGATTCTTGAATTACGTGCACGAAACTTTCGGCAACCGCCTTTAACCTGTAAAACAGTGTTGAGACTTCTAAAAGAAACAGCGACTTACGATTTGCTTGTTGAACTGTTCGTTTGCATTGTTAGCACGGTACCATTCGCATCAACCGTCGAACTGCAGACGACCCTGCCTGCTGGATCATCATCCAGACTAAAAATAGCTCAATTATGAACTGCTCGGTTATTGGATGATTCGATACGTGTCCTTCCTATCTCATACCTTAACGAGAGTCCGTAGAAAAAAATGGCGATACCGATTGCCGATGGCAACCAGAGCATGGTCAGAAAAGTTCCGTGCCAAGCGAAGTAGAATGCGATGCTTTCACCAAAGTAGTCGCGTATTTTCCACAGTGGCTGATACTTCCACAACTTCGTCCATCGCTTATTCAACTCCTGACGCGAGTCTTTCTTGATAGAATTGACCTAGATAAATGGCACTTTTATGTGCACAAACTGCCTAAAGGGTTATGTTAGCCGATCCCTACCACCGATTCGTATTCCTCCGGCGACTTTTCCTTTAGTTTTTCATAATAGGGTTCATCGACTGACTGCTCATGCAGCACGAAAGCGTCCGTATATGCCTCTTTCATCAACAAGTACAGCAGTCCTCTCCGACGCAGTCCGTCTTCATCGTCGGGGTCTTCATCGGGGTGAAGACGCAGTTCGTTATGGATATCGATGTTGATGAGAATGTGGTGTACTAGCAGATTCCGACTCGATGTTCGAAAGAAAGTTTTTGGGTCCTCGCTGCCCGCGTACAAATGCCATTTATCGACTTCAAATGGCGCGCTAACAAAGTCGACTGCAAAGGGCTTCTCCGATGAGCGAATGACTGCAAAGGTCTACCGTACCTTGATCATCGGTGACGAGCAGTTTCGACAGCGTAATGCAGCACGTTGGCTCTTTCGGTTCGAGTTCGCACTGAAAGGAGTCGAGCGAATTTCAACTGAATACTCAGGAGAACTCCCTGATCTACCCCTTTGAGCGGCATTTCGAGATTGATGCGTTCGGCTTCCATGGCCAAGCGCTTGAACGGCGCGAATACCTTGACAAACACGAGGTCGCCAATGGTCTGGCGTTCGAGCTGAAGTCCCTCGAGCTCCATCGCCTGCTCGAACAGCTTGCGCGGATTGGCCAAGCTGAGGTCGGAGGCTTCATAGACGAGGACGTAGTCGGTGTGCGGCAGGACGGGCTGGTCGCCGTCCATGCTCGTGGAGCTCTTCATTGATGGATGTTCTTTTTGCAAGATATGACTGACAAATACCGCGTCGGTGGGATAACAAGTGAGCTCATAGCAACCGCTGCATGGCCGATGTGACGCACGCTAACAGTATGTGAAAAGGAAGGAACGACGAACAATCCATCACTGCTCTGATTAAAAGAGTTGCTGGCGTCGTTGCCCATGGTTGCTAATTAACCAGCGGTATTTTTTTTCCTCCCTCTAACTGCATGCCCTATCAACCGCCGTCGCGTCCCACCCCGAACGGCCTCTGTTCATCGATTCGTACGAGCGGACGTACGGTCGCGAACAGTGACATCCTCTGCTGCAAATATGCTAAATACATCGCCATCGACTCTAACAAAAACCAATAGCAACGCCATCCGAATGGAAAGAGTAGTTGATACTTTGTACGCAATTATATTATCTAAAAAATTAACTGATGAAATAGAATAACGCGCGCGCGCACACGCGTTAAGAAGCAAATATCTTAGGGAAAGTGATATTTTGCAGTACGTTGATGCCGACCGTCTAAGAACGGGCAACAAATGCAGAAGTATGAAAAGCTGGAAAAGATTGGCGAAGGTAAGAGATTGACTCGTATCTGTTTGGCCAACGACTGCTGCATTTAAGGCACATACGGAACGGTGTTTAAAGCGAAGAATCGCGAGACACAGGAAGTCGTAGCGCTGAAGCGCGTTCGACTCGATGACGACGATGAGGTTAGGAGATAGAGGCGATATATTGAAGTTAGAAAGCGACTAAAGTTGTTCGTATTTAGGGTGTTCCGAGCTCAGCGTTGCGCGAAATCTGCCTGCTAAAGGAGCTAAAGCATAAGAACATTGTGCGCCTGTACGATGTAGTCCACAGCGACCGCAAGTTGACTTTGGTCTTCGAATATTGCGATCAGGACTTGAAGAAGTACTTCGACTCGTGCAACAGCGAGATCGATCAGTCCGTCGTCAAGGTTAGTTTGAGTCTGTTTGACGATAAATTAGCGGACGTGCGACATGACTCGAGAGAGAAAGTGTGGTATGATAATGGCATTGAAAGAATGTCGTATGATAACGGCACTAACTCGATCGACTTTGCATGAAAGAGCAATGTTGAGGGAAACATCGAATGGAAGTCCATTGACCTTTCCCATTGGTTGCCTGCTGACCGCATGACGAGCGAATCATTTCAGTCTCTGATGTACCAGCTGCTGCGCGGCTTGGCCTTCTGCCATGCACATAACGTCTTGCACAGGGACTTGAAACCGCAGAACTTGCTCATCAACAAGAACATGGAGCTCAAATTGGCCGACTTCGGTCTGGCGCGAGCATTCGGCATTCCCGTTCGGTGCTACTCGGCCGAGGTTGTTTGGGGTGGCACTGCTTGCGACTTTGGGGCGATCGCCTCTTCCCACTCTTTCCATTTGAGCAGCCCCGAAG
>NIUQ01001291.1:0-32794 GCA_002796945.1 Plectus sambesii | reverse complement strand
TTCCGCCGGGGCCAGCCACCGTCACTGCGGACAGTTCCCCGCGAATCGCGCGCGCTCCACCGGACCGCCGCGGAGCGTGCAGCAACTCAAACCGACCGATCGAACGAACCCGTCTCGCGTCGGCCGGCGCGCGCAATCACCTACGGCGCCGACTAATTACGATATTCCTTCTTTCCTTGCGAGACTCAAAATTTTCGTTCCGCCTTTAGCTACTGTTTTAGAACTTTCTCACTGAGCTTCTCGAAGAAGACCGTCTGCTTCATCGATGTCCTAAATTTGAGATGGATGTTCAACTTCTAATCACAACAACATCATGGCTGGAGATGAAAAAGTTGTCATATTTGAATTAAGACCATGACACAAAGGATAATAATGTCTTACATAGTTCGGAGGATAATTGAACGTCCTGTATGTTTGGATCAATGGTTCACCCTCGATGCTCGATTAATAAATGAAAAATTATCAATTATAGCGCTAATCAAAATAGTAGAATCCCTATAACTCGACTCAGTAAAGAACGTCGGTCACTTCAAATACAGACAACTGTCAACGACTGTCGCCTATTAGCTCGTCTCTGACCTATCGCACGCTCCGAAAAGACAATCATTCGCGACGTTCTGCGCTATTGCTCACACAAAACGTTGATGGCCAGTTGGAGTCGAGAAACTCGACGATGTTCGGCCGCTCTTCTACATACTCATCGAGTTCATCATCGCCGGCCTACTGTGGCGCAAGCAGACAGAGGGACTCAAGAAAAATAACAGGAACGTCGCGTGACGAACGAGCGCCCGGACGAGTCCAAGATATATTCACAGCTGTCTGCTCACCCTGGAACACCGCAAACAGTGATCCGATAACCTACAAAACCAGATGTTCACCCACATGAACTGCTAGAATTTCAGAGTGCCCGACCTCAACGACAAGAAGCGGGCCGGCTGCTTCGGTCAAGCAATCGTTGACACAGGCATCAGCAACCCAGCAAAGTTGTCTTATAAATCGAATATTAAGCCTTTCGCTGTTGTAACGGAATTCGGAGGAGAAAAAGTAACCTTTATAACTGAGATACGACCATGACAGAAAAGAAGATAGATTCTTATGGTTCGGAGGATAGTTAATGGCTTAACTTCGGCATACATCTCACAAATGATAAGTTAACAATTGTTAGTTATCACTAACATCGCTTATCTCAGAATCAGTGAAATCTCTAAAACTCGACTCATGAAAGAACATGGGTCAATTTAAATACAAACAACTGTCAACGACTGTCGCATCATCTACTAGCTCGTCTCTGGCCTACCGCACTCTCCGGAAGGACTTAATCATTCGCGATGTCCTGGACTACTGCTCACTGAAAACGTTGATGGCCAGTCAATGTGGAGGAACATGAAGACGCTAGGTTTCTCTTCTACATACCCATGAAGTTCATCGTCGTCGGACCGCGGTGGCATAAGCAAGCCAAGCCACTCAGGACGAGTGACAGGAGCGTTGTTTGACGAACGACTGTCCACAAGAGTTCAAAATACACTAACAGCCGTCTGCTCATTCTCGATCAGCGTGAATGGTAGTGCGATAACACACAAGACCAGACGCTCGCTCACATGAACTGTTAGAACTACAGGATGCTCCACCTCAACGACAAGAAGTGGGGCGAATACATCGCTCAAGCGGTCGTCGTCGCAAGCATTAACGAGACAGCAAAATTCTCTTAAAAGTTGAACAGTATGCCAAACAATCGAATATTAAACTTTCGCTGTTGTAATGCAGAAGTGAAAGGATGTTGAAAAGAACGTTATTTTATGACGACCGTTCTAATAAGGACTCGTTAGGGTCGATGAAATTCCGCCGATGTGCAAACTTTCTTACAGTTTTTCAGGAAAAAATTATGACTCGATGTAGGACTTTTTATTCGGATGAAATATGTATTCTTGGTAGTTGCAAAAAGTGCGAAAAATTTCAAACGCCAGACGAGTGACGCCGAATCAACCCTAATGGTTATCACATGACACGTCTCAGCCACATTTGAAATTCCGAAGCACTAACGACGCCGTAGACGGACGACGAGTTACACATGTGTATGCACACAGAAGATATGAGAGATTTTATCTAGGCTTCGGACATTATCGAGCTTCTCTTGACAAAGTTTCAGTATAGTTTTCAGATTTCTTTGAAACTCTCGATTCCAAGGTAACTCAGGTTGAGTCTCCCGAAAATGGCCTCCGAACTTTTCGAAAATAGTTTCATGTCGAGATTCGGCAGAGTTTAAATTTGATTAAAAAATTACTAAAATGGAACCAAAATTCATGTTTCTGTATACCATTTGAAAGAGCGTGATGAGAGAAATCCGATGTGAAGCTTAAAAACAACGTAAAAACTATGTCGCATTTTTGAACTTTTCAGTTTTCAAATTTTTTCAGCAAAAACTTTCATAATTCTTACGCCAAAATTACCCTACCATTGCTCTAATGCTGAGCTATCTGTCGATGTTACATAATTATCAAACTCACGTATGTATGGGTCTCAAAATCATTTCGAAGTTGAACACACTTCAAGGCTTTCGCTTTTGATGTATATGCTTTAAAATTATCAGTGTGCCCGCATAGAGCTAATTTATTCTGAAAACAGGGAATATGGACTAGCTAATGATACATTTTCATGGAGAAAGTAATTCAAATTGTGGTTATTAAGTCAACATACGTCGGCATGTCAGATGATAACGGTCAATCTCGTTAGCTCAAGTGATCCGCGGCGATTTCTTACTTCCGTCTCATTCTCATTGTCTGTTTCTGCAGTGACTGGTCAGTCCCTCTCTCTCTCATTTTTCCCTTTTCTTATTCAACCACTCGTTTCGTTCATCAATTGTTGCCTCAAACTCCAACAAGGTTGGCGATCGACAATGCCTCTTCGTTCCGTATGAATTAATGGCTCACATATATGTTTTCAGTGTACCTAACATCTGTTTTGTCGAAGAAAAGCAAGGAATTTGGTGAGAGGATAGAACAAAATCATGTCGACAGCGAATTCAACAGATCTGATATCACTACTGAATAGTACAGTCATGCTGAATTCTACCCAAGCGACAGTCAGTCCATATATTGAAGCCAGCTTGATGGAGCGACTTCTGAATCAATGGTTTTCGCTGTCTGGTCACAGCTTGGGTTTGCTATTGAGTTTGTTTGTCATTGGTCTCAGCTTGTTCAGTAAAAACCATATCAAGGGAGACTACAAGTGGTTTATACTGAATCAAGCTGTCGCCTCTATTCTTTTCGATCTCTTTGGCATTTTTCCAGTTTTAGTACAACAAGCTATGTAGCCGGAGACAGTCTATGAGGTCTACATGAGGCGTCCACTTTGGTATAAAATATACAATCAATTTATGAAACAATTGTATAAGATGAAGTTTGGAGAAATGAATGCGTTATTAGCTACAATGTTTAATCGTTAGATGTCCTTAGCATTGTCAAACCATTATCAAATCTTCATGAAGCCGCGATTCATATTATTTTATTGCCTATTGTGCTATCTGCTTACATTACCGTTTGATTATCGTCTTCTTCACTTGTTTTCAGCTTCAGAGGCTTGGATTACTTTTTGTTTTTTGGGTCCCATTTTTTACCATGGTTGGTGTCAGTAATTCTCAGTGCTTCAATTTTCAACATACTTAAAAAACATCAGCGGATCGTTAACAATGTAGTTAATGAGCAACGCTTGAAGGAATCTCATACCATTCTTAATTCTGTACTTTGTCAACTCGTTGTTCATTTCGTAAGTAAGTTTCCTGATTTCGTGATTTATATTTTATACAGTCTTCTAGGTGTTGCTTATAATCAGGCTGAACCTCCTTGGTTTCAAATAATGTTATATAGTATGAATAGCATCGATACGCACTTGAGTACTACGTATACATGTTTGGTTATACTGATAACTATGCGACCGTATCGCCAGGCTGTGCTCTCATGTTTATCTCCTTTGACTACCGTAATTATTCTAATACAACGACATGTCGTTCTATTTTTCGATCCCTCTCTACCCTGTCGTACTATTGGAGACTGTCGTACTATTAGAGACTGTCGTACTATATTTCGATTACTTCATCTCCGCAGGTCGATGGCTCGGAATTGCGATCCGTTCGCATGTCTATCAGTCTTCACATATTCGATAGTAACCCTGCGCTTGCGTATTTTATGTCTCGTTAGGCTCCCTCTTTGACAAGGGTTATGCTTATCTACGATTAAAGAAGACGGACAATCTCTTTCGCTCATTTTTGTACCCCTGAGCCCTCCTGGTTTGGCTGCCCTTGCTCCTGAGTAGAATTGACCATTCAACTATGCAAATCTCGATCACCTTCTTTATCGTCTAATCAATTATGAGCACATTATCTGTTATGTACTACAGTCAAAACCGGATAAGTGGAAACCGCTTAAGTGAAAACACCGCTTAAGTGGAAAAAATGTTCATGCCCCGAACATTTGCCCAATATTTAGTACATGGCCTAAAACCGGATAAGTGGAAAAAATTTCCTTGCCGGGTCGGTTTCCCCTTATCCCGTTTTGACTGTATTATCTATTAGTACTCTTATTTGTTATGAGAAAAGGACTGCACATGATACGCAAAGCGCGAGGCGAGAACATACAAGCAGTGTAGGCTACCGTGTTCTGTTTCCTTTCATAATGAGATATCAGTATTCTAATAGTACGACATGTCGTACTATTAGAGACAGTCGTACTATTTTTCGAAGAGACCGTACCATGTCGTACTATTGGAGACTGTCGTAGTATTGGAGACTGTCGTTCTATTAGAATAAATACGGTAACTGCTGCAAGCGCTTCTTTAGAAAATGTTTTTCGAAAGCACATACGAATCAAAGTGTGAATCAAACGAGAACCCCTGTCCTTAATATTCAACCTGTCGCCGCAAACATTGTCAAATGATACATTTTTGTTTGTTATAGATGTTTGTGTGAAAAAGAGTCATTTGAATATTTGCTTTCTTAGTGTGATTAGTATTTCTTGAACTCAATCAGTAAATATTTTTGCAAGTCTATCATTGTAATAAATATTTGCACACAGTTTTTACCCAATGTTCAATGTTCGAGGTCGCCGCTCCCAATTATGAGTTTATTTCAATTTGAATTTTTCTCAACCTTCGTCCAGTCACGGTCCCATTTTGTAGAGGTTTCACAAGAAGAATTTAATATTTTAGTCCAGAAAAAAAATTCTGAAAATTCAGTCGTCATATGTTGTCTAATAAAACTATTAAATATGAATCGCTGCACATGCCGAATTTTCTGTTCAATCGTCTATGCAATAGCCATGATTTTCTGCTGTTTGATCTTGTTTCAAGGCACGAGCAAGAACTCTGATTTCTGGCACGAACGCCTCAGTATGATGTACATACGAGACTTATTCGGTAAAACTATTGAATGTTGAAAATTGAGAGACTGATGCACTATTCCACCTTAATATCAAATTTGCATGTAATAAAGCGATAACGAAGATGCAGAATTAACATCCAGTCCGCTATTTTCGGAAGGGTCGACCTGTGGCCGTATTCTCCCTATCGCCACTGGCGAGGCGAGCAATGCAAAACATGCACTCGTGGCGCAATCGATTTATATGCTTTGCATTGCTCGCCTCGCCAGTGGCGAAGTGGGAGAATACGGCCACTGAATTACGCCCGAGTGGAAAGTTTCGTCGATATCTGACACTATTAAACTGTGCCAATGCAAACTCGGTTCTTAAAAGTTTGTCTTAACGATTTAGTCTCCGACTAAATCAACGCCGACGCCTAGTTCAGCATCGACGAACATTTGCACTCTTAAAAATCTAACAAACAGAAATCTCGCTTATCTCTAGTGACATTATTCCTATAACCCTTACTACTCGAACGTTGCCGTGAAAAAACAGGATCAAGTCGCTGATATTCCTTGTGCACTGTCTAAACTTACCTAGCAAGCAATTCACTGTGTAAAACTGAAAATTGCCGGTAAGAATGAAATACGCGTGAAGAGCATGATTTAATCGCAAACGCTCACATCAAATCATACCAACATGAAACCGATTTGAAACAACGACAAAGAGAGAGAGAGAGAGATGCTTGCAAAACAATGGTCGGTGATGAACATACACCAAAAAAGAGGAATTTTCGCAGTCCGTCGGCGCACTGTTGTTCAGTAACCTGAAGAAGAGGGATATAAGAGGATAATAGAGGATAGACTGAACAAGTGCCTACAACGAGCACATCTAATTGCTTCTCCCGTGAAATCTTCTTATATAAGAGGATCCCTGATTAACGCAACGGTATGTAGACGGTACGTCTGACATTCCAGAATTGCGTTGTTACACGCCATACGCGCATGTATACGATACTACATAAAATCAACGCATGCGCGCGTGGCGTCTTATAACGCTATCTGGAATTGTGAGGCGCACCGTCCTCGTACGAGCGCAAGGAGCTGAATTTTGCACGGTGATATACGGTAGAGGGCAAATATAATGTGCTCGTGTTTGACGCTTGTATCAACTTACCACCAGGGCCGGGTGGACGAGGCGGCATTCCAGGCATTCCAGGCATGCCGGGCATACCAGGCATTCCGTATCCAGGCTGCATCATTCCCATTCCGGGTCCGCCGATACCGCGCACTGGTCCTTGCAAGCCTAAAGAGGTCAAATGAAGTTGGTTGATAAAGGGGAGCAAATGGCAGCAGGTTTTTCGGAAAAGATGCCCCCCATTATCTATTTTTGAGTGTTGAATAATTTTCAGGGAAACAAAAATGGTGAATGGAGCTTTCTTTGAAAACAGGCGCGTAAGGGTTAAATACATGACATTTTTTGCACAGAAACAATCGTTAGAAGCTGTTCTACAGTTTCAGGAAAATTGTATACAGGGGGGAGGACGCTTTTTCGGATATATACGGTAGGGAGCAAAAGCGTACCAGGAGCAGGACCCATGGGCGGCATAGGACCAGCAGGCATTCCGCGTCCGGCGGCCTTCGCCATGCCAGGACCCGCCATACCACCGGCCTTCGGCACCTTCGGGGCATCGTCCTGAAACGAATTCAGTTAATCACGCTGTCAAGCAATCATTCAACTATAGAACGAACGTCTTTCGGGGGTGGGCCGTCGACTGTCATCGACACGATGTGCTCCCCGCGCAACAACACCAAACCGAGTGTTCGCTTCTCTTCCTGATCCGTCACCTTCTTTCCTGGCTTCGGCTTGATTCGTCGGAACTCCTCGCAATCTGCGAGCAAGATATTCATGTGCTTGTCGAACGCTGAAACAAGTATCAATTTGTTTCAGCATTTATTATTTATTATTCTTTTCATCTCACACTATCGTGTAAAACTCACTCGAGCCTTGCTATTCCAAGAATCTCATTTCCTAAGAGATCGACGTTGAAATAGAACTAATATCATAATTTACCCGCCCTCTATCAGTGCTCGTTTGCTAAGCATTCAAAAACGAATACAACTACCAAAGGCACCAGATGGTGCAACTCGTAACCTCTAGTCTACGAAACAAACAGAGCCCAGATGATCACAACAAACCTTTGAAGTAGCCAACAAATGTTCTGGAGTCTTGTAGCAACACCTTCATTCGATAGTTGAGGTGAGCCATCATCTTATTATTCTTGCTGATCGTCTGTAACAATTGATCATTATTAAGCATCATTTAAATCTGACAATACTCCAAATTAAAAAAATAACAAAATAACGTTTCTTTATTCGATAAATACTGATAATAAAGATCGATTATATAATGTATCATCATAAATACGTACCATTTTGGACTCCGCTTGTGTGAATAGACGGGTAGAGAAAAAGTATGTATGGACTTATTGATATGGTAGAATCAAATCTTCTTCACCAATGGACAAAATACAAATGTCCGTCAGCTGTAACGGTCAACCAAACTCGGACAGTTAACCGTCCACCGCCCTACAAAAACCCCGCTCAGCCTCAAACAGCGTAACAACTATTTTCGAAATCATGTCCACCATTGACCTTACTGTATGAAAGCGGTTTGAGACCCTGACATATCAAACAGTTAAGCCCTTGTCAATCACTTCTTTAATACGTAAAGAACCGTTGCAAATGCATTTAAATTCGGCACTTGGAGTATCTCTGGCCTGTGCTCTTCTTTAATGAAGCGTAATTGCTTGAGAACGTTATGTTGTAATTACAATAAAGATGAATTGTTTCATTCACTACCTCGTGGCTCTTTATTGAATCAAGGCGCATACCGTATAGCTTCATCAATACAATTCAGCCGGTCACCGAACAAAATTGGCCATACTCTGCAGCTCAACCCATTCAAACTCCAATTGATATTGTGCAATCGTGAGACAGTGTGTTTTTAATCGCCGATAGAATGTCGACTAAACATCTGAAAAAGGCGTTAGCGCAAAAGGAAGCCGTTGCTGAAGCCGCCGACGCTGATCGAGACGAAAACGACGAGGATGAAGAGGACAGCGGAGCGAAGCCGGAGCGAAAGAACTTGTTCGCATTGTTGCAGGAGGACGAAGAGTTCGAGAGCGAAGACCCCTCTGACAAGAATGCCAAGGATCCCGCAAATACGACAAATGTTGGCAGCTCACCGGATAAAACTGCCAAAAAGCGAAAGAAGAAGAATAAGAAAAAGCAGGCATCGACGAAAGAAGCGGAAGACGCTGATAACTTTGACAAAATTCTGCTAGAGTACGGCGCCGATCGCCACGAAATGCAGACCGGCAGCGGTAACGAGGGAGAAGGCAAAGATGTGACGTTGATGGCTGAAGCCGAGTTGTTCAAAATCGACTACCGCAACATGAACCCCGACAGCGAAATGCGGCGCATTCTCGGGGCGAAGTTTCGTATCAACGATCAAGCGCCGGAGACGCGCAGGAAAGGCGGCCGCATCAGCGGCAAACTGGTGCAACGAAAAGCTCAATGGCCGCCGCTCAAAAATACCGGTAAATACCGTTAACTTTCGATGTTAGCTTGTTAGATTTGAAGACGTACATTTTCTCATAGTTGCGCGAAATGCACACTTTGCTTAAGTGCGGGTAAAGGTTCGTATTGTATTTTTGGTTATCTCACAGGTGATAGAGATTGATGTCGGGACTCAACGGGGTGTGCTTATTCTGTTAAAAACGTCCTAACAATCCACGAGTACAAGAGAGCGGTCGGAATGCGATCGTTCGGCGGGCGAACAATAAACCAAGTGACTGATCAAATGAATCTTTGTCGATCACTGTTTCTGCACGACGTATTAATATGTTTTCAAATACAACATCGAAAGTATATATAATGGTTAAAATCCGTATGAATAAGCTGCTTTTAGCGTTGACGATTGTTTCTTTAAGGGTTATCGATGAGTCAAGTTCAAGTGCTGTCGGGAGAGGTGCGTGTGTTCGCGTTCGAGCACGGCGCGGCGTATCAGACAGCGCAGCAGATGTTCTGGGAGGCGGTGGACAGCATGAACCCCGACGCGTTCGTCGCCATCCTTCGCGAGTACCCTTACCACATCGACACGCTGCTGCAACTCGCCGAAGTGGTGCGCGCCAACGAAGACTTCCAGATGGCGCGCGATCTGGTTGGTACGTGGTGGGAGAAGAAACGTTCTTTAAGCCGGTTTCATATCGCGTTCTTTACTCAAAGAGGAGCTTAATACGGTCATATTTAGCTGTGGATATTGTTGTCTATGTATGATAAAGCTGCTTAGCGGCTAGGTGAAACGTCATGAAATGATATGAATCGCAGAAAAAGAATAATTCACGATGCATGTTCACAGCTAGGGATGACCGTAGTTGCCCTATAAGATCGTCCTTAGGAGGTATATTTTCGCATTGCATAAAGTACGCTTGTAGCAAAGGAACGCGATAAAAAAACCGGCCATTAATTTCTGTTGTAAATTGAATTGAAAGAAGAGAAATTTGCGATTTCAGAACGAGCGCTGTTTGTGTGCGAGTCGTCGCTGCATCCACTGTTCAACTTGAGTACATATCGCTCTCGGCTCGACTACAGACAGTGGGAGAATCGGCCCTTCTTCCTCGCGTTGCATCGCCACATCGCCGGTCTCTGCCAGCGCGGCCTGTACCGCACCGCGCTCGAGTTCGTCAAGCTGCTCTTCAGCCTAGACCCCCTCGAAGACCCCCTCGGAATGCTCCTGCTCATCGACTATGTTGCCCTCCGCGCCCGCCAATACGACTACTTGCTCTCTCTCTATCGTGGCCTTGAGGTTCGTCCATATACTGTGATTAATGTACAATACTTAGCATTATATCGGTTGATAGAGAGTTTCGTTATAATGTCATCTTAGCTTCTACAATCATTCATTCTTAATGCTTTACATGCAAATGCGACGTTTTATCTTGCTTTTCAGCTGTTGTCTANGAAGAGTTTCGTTATAATGTCATCTTAGCTTCTACAATCATTCATTCTTAATGCTATTCACGCATAAGCGACGTTTTATCTTGCTTTTCAGCTGTTGTCTATTACTTAGATAATGATGCTTTGTTTTGACAAACCTCTCGTAACTTATTGTTTAATGCGCTTATCTGGGACTATATTCATCAGTTTGAAGGTGGAGTGGGGCGCAGTGCAAAGTATATTCGGATACACTCCTGAAGTGAACGATAAACAATCCTTTAAATTGCTACTCACTCCAGCTGAAACTGAATACCCAACGATGAAAGTGTTCTTTTTAGATTTCTCGAAACGTGTCGCAACTGCCAAATTTTGCCTACTCCGTTGCTCTGGGTTGTTTCCTCAAGACAATTGACGAAGATCAGCCGACGACGACCGAAGACGAAAATTTAGCCGACGAGCTAGTAAGAGATTAACGTTTAATTTTCGGCTCACGTGAGTGAATTTAGCTGCAAGACGCTTTGCTTCGATTTCCGACGCTGCTTCTTCCCTTGCTGGACAAGTGCAGTGTAGAGCCTGACAAGAAAATTGAAAATAGTCGCTATTTTTCTGCTCAAGAACAAGTGCAGTAAGTCTTTGCGTTTAAAACATATTACATACAGGCGACGACACATCAATTATGTAAACAACATCGGTATTTGTTATATTGAATGGATATGAAGGATATGCTTGAGCGGTTGTGTTTTCAGAGATAGCGAAGGCCTAAAACAGTTAGTTGCGCTATACGTGGCTCGAAGTCACGAGTTGTGGAAGGAGGCGGCGGTAATGCGCTGGTTGGAGAAGAACGCACATTCGTTATTGGAGAAGGTGGAGGCGAAAAAGGCGACGTTGGAGCGTTTTCGGCAAATGTATGAAACTTGATTGGCCCAGTTTCATAAAACTAATGTAAAGTGTAGAAGTGGGATTTCATTTCTATACTCTATATTTATACTACAATAGAATTCGTTTATACCAGTAATTACGGGACCGGCCAAAATAACCGGTATAAGCGATAACGATATAAACAAATTCCACTGTAGTTTTCTTAAATCGACCGTAGAGGTGAAAGTGTAAGAAATAAAGGAGTTGGATTGTAGCCGACGAACGCGGTACCAGAGGACGCCGAGGAACGTGCTGCGCCACTTGTTCGTGTCGGATCTGCGGGAGGCCATGGCGGCACTTCCCGCCGCCGCCACCAACGAAGCGGTGCTCAGCTACGACCCCTTGCCGCCGCTCGACTCGCGCGCCCACTACCAGCGCCCCGACCGCACCGCCGCCCCTCTCGACGGGACGTTCCTCTCCGGACTGCTCCGCTCCCTCATGCCCGACTTCAATCCGGTACGTTCACTTCGATCGATATTGCCCCACTCACTTAAGTCACTAATAAGAGCCCTTCTTTGTTTCTCTCTTCCTTGTAGTACGGCGCAAAATTTGCAATCATTTCCTGCGCCTGCGGGAAACTTTCGCGCCAATTCGAACGCGCGATTTGGAATGATTGTATTTTTTGGGCTCTCTTGCGTTCACCCGAATTTCTTTATATTTTCAATCCAAAATATTCGACTACCTGTTTTCATTTATTCGTCTCGATTGGTATTCACAATCCATTGGTGCATCAGACTGTGCACTCTTTTATAATTAAATTTNCAATCCAAAATATTCGACTACCTGTTTTCATTTATTCGTCTCGATTGGTATTCACAATCCATTGGTGCATCAGACTGTGCACTCTTTTATAATCAAATTTTCTCGATAGTTGACTAAGAAGCCATTTTTGTCTCGCCACGAAAAGATAGAACTCCAAAAGAATACGTCCATTTATCCTCTCAACACGTATGATTCCTGTCTTTATAGCAATCGAAACAGTTATCATGATATTTATTCCCTTTTTTCTATAAGTGGAAGGTTTTGAGTAGCACTTTCTTCCACAGCCTGAAAAATGACGTTTCGGTCTTGCAACGATGAGGTTTAAGGAGGATTCTCGACTAGTGGTTCTGCTAACTCATCCCTGCTTTGTTTCCTTGATACATACCCTTAGGTCCACAACCATTTGTGTGTAATCTATCTTAGTGCTACAGCATTCCGTTGAGCGCTTTGTTATCGACAAACAAATTTCAAGTATAATTAATTTGTAGTCAAATAAAAAGTAGAGCTATTAATATTTGCGCAAACGCGTGAGTATATAGCTCTGTTTGACAGAGTTTGGCGTCATCCTAGGATGGCGAACATCACAGAGCTTAGTCTTCGATGACAGCGGGAGTGTCGCGTAGCACTGGCTTGAACACTTCGAAAAATATCATGAGCGCAGTCATCGCTGTAAGGTAGATCGCCGTAAAGATGGTGAGCTCGCGTCGCGAAAGTTCGTTTATTTGTTGCTGCTTGCTTTTCGTGTCTTTCTTGATGCGATCTGTCAACACCAGCTCGTCATCTTCGGTCGGCAGAGGCACTGCTATCGTTTCTCCATCCAGTCTGTCTGGAAAGCTGTGAAGCTCCAGTTCTGAAATAGACGGCATTTGATAGGGAAAGAATGACTTTTAGAGTGAAATATTCGGGATAATCATTTGTTCTCTAGGGGAGTGGTGAGGCGAGCGGGGGAAGGGAGGAATGGACCATTTTGTCAAGCGATATAAGGAACTGGACGAGGTCGCACGAAGCGTGGGGGGGGGAGTGCCCGCGGGTACCGTAAAACACAACATGCATTGCCGATTTATGTTTTCTGAAACGACGCCCGCGAGGTTGACTATACCCGCCGCTTTATGCAGCCTCGTCCACTCCCCTCTATCGCTCTTCGAGATGACGCAGATGAGACAGAAGCGTACTTGACTGGAATAATCGAGCGAGCAACGAAGCGCGATGAAGAAAGCTAAGATGCGCTTACGTTCTGTGTCGACCTCCGTCGTGATGGCGGCTGTAGGGAATTGGAAGTCGACACTTTTTAGGGGATGCACGTGGGTAGGGTCGGAGTGGTGGTTCGCAGTCGCCCAGGAGTCGCTCGCAGGTGAATGAGACGACACGGAGGAGCGGTGGCGAGTTGACGACTCCAGGTCGGCCACTACGCAGTTTTGTTCAGACGCAGATCTTCAACATTTGCGCAATCGATGCGGTCTTCGGCCGTTTCGCTGTTTGGACACGTTAAGACAAGAGCGTTGCTTCGGTCGAAAGCGCGCTTCTCTTCGGACCGGTTCGCGCGCGCCGCGCCAGCTCCTCCCCCCTCGATCCGGCCTCGCTTGCGCTCGATGCAAAAGTTATCAGTCGTCCCCCTCTCCCTCTCTCTCTGTCTCTCTCTGGATACTGCTACTACTTAGCATCGAACATTGCACACTTTCTAGGACGACGCCGCCGCTGCTCAGGCTGCGGCGCGCGAAGACGACGAAGCGGGCGCCGTCGGTGGTCAGCCCGCCCCTGCAGGCTTCCAGAACTCCATTCGTACTCTGCTCAACGCGGTCCGCGATCTTCTAGACAATGTTCAAGTGGTGCCGCCCGAACGGGACGACGGCGCTCATCCGCCGCCCGCCGATGAACACCCAGAAGATGGCGAATGGGACTGAAAGCAGTGACGTGTGGTGTGTGTGACTGCTTACAATAGCAGTGTGTGTTGATACATGCAATGATCCGTGCTTAAACTTGTCGCTTTGAGTGCGCCATGCGTACTGGAAAGTTGTGCCATAAGAGAACGAAGGCTGTGGGGGGAGCGATTTGTCATTGGCTGACATGTTCAATTCATCGAAGCAGACGGCTCATCGACTATGCATGCGCGCTCTCGTCCGCTCTCGTCCGGTCGAGCGCGGCGACGGTCACTCAGTTGGCATTGTGCACGCAAACGCGATTACGGTGCCATGCACTGGTCACGACACAGCTGCGGCAGTTGGCGTCTGGTTGCGCCAGCGTTTGTATCATGGTGAGCGAGTGACCAGTGGTCGCGATTATTGGTCGGTTGGCAAACAGGCGGCCGATCGGACAAAGACGTCGTCCAAGAGGCGCTATTTGCGTTGCCGGCGCGCATTAGGCGCGAACGGCAGATGCGGTCGCGAACGGACGCAGATGTCTCGGGCGTGCGCGCCATTGTCTCGGAGCGGCTCGACGAAAGAGCGCCATGTGCCGCCGTGGACGGCCAGCCACCGCCTCCATTGTCGCTCGGCCACGGCCGCGCGTCGGCCGGCACTCCGTCGATCGGGTCGTGCAGTCGGTGTCTGCGGCGTGCCCTGGGCGCGGCGTCGACGAGTGCAGTGGTCCAAGACAGCGCCGCTAATTAAGAGTAATAATTGAAGCGCTGCGCTTAATCTGGCGGCAGTGGCGCGGTCGTAACGGCCGAAACGGACGGCGCTCTGATGAAACTCGGAGCTGCCGGCGTGCGCGAAGAGGGAGCGAGTGAAAATCGATGCGGCGCTTGTCTCGGCGGCCATGGCTCGGCCTGCTCCGCTTCCTTCGCAGACCGCCCGAGCCGCATCAGCCCGCCTAGTCGGGCGTGTGTGCCCGCCCGAGCCGCGCCTTCTATCGCCACCGTCGTTGTCGTAGTCGTCGTCGTTGTTGCTGACGACGCCGTCGCTGTTCGTCTCTGTACGAGTGTGTGTGTGTGTGTGATCAATGGTGCCAGCGTCGCCTGCTCCGCTGCGTGTTCACTGAGTGACTTTGGTCTGAGCTCGATGCACTAAGGCACGAGGTGAATGCCAAGCGAGAGCAGTCCGCACCTGCGCACATTTCCTCCACGTCCGTCGTTGTCGAGTTGCTTTCGTGCGACAGACGGAGGGTCAGCGAAGAGACAGATGTTCTCTGTGACCGTTTGCTGGCGTGCACGCGCGCTGGCCCGCCGTCGCCCTGATCAGCGTGGATTGGGGTCTCGGTGGCCGCGCGGAAGCGCAGCATTCGCGAACAATCGTAATTGGTCGCCATCGATCGGTTCTTTCGCTTCAGGCTTGTCGCGTTTGCAATGTCCATCCTAAACGGCGTCCTACCCTCTTCCTCCTCCCCTCTAAAAACCGCTATTCCCGATTTGGTCAGCGTTTCGTGTGTCGTTTCCTTTCTGCTCGAATGTCATGTTGTGCTTGTTGGTGAAATAGTAGCGATTTGGAAATAATAATTTTGAATGCATTTTGCAATATATCGTCACATGCAATGAGTAATATCGCATCAACGTGAATTTATGTAGGTAACAATGTGATTAATTGACCATTCGAGGGGATGCTGTCCAGCACACGACGTACACCAAGTCGGTTTTGGTCAATCGCGCGCGCCGTCAACCTCAAAAGAAGTCGACGACGACGGATGATCAGTTGGCGACAATTTGTGATAGATACTCGCAAAATGCAAACTGTTTCATGCTTTTTGACTCAATAAATGACTAAATGCGTCGGCGTGGTCGGGTGCATCGCAAAGTGACGGACGTCAGTGCCGTCCATCAACGGACGCATCGAGCTGCGTCGCATCACTCTTGTGGCTCCGGCAAAGCGGATCGTTGGCTGTCGAAGCGACCGCCGAACGCTCGCTCCATCATGTCGCGAACTTGGCTGTGGTGTTCTAGTCGGCGATCGATGGGCGGCAGATTCGACGACGAATGGGTGGAGCCACATGAGCGACGATCGACTGCGACGGCTTCCATGATTATAGGCGGTTGTCGGAGAGCTGAAGAACGCAAGGCTACTGCAGTCGCTTGGCTCGGACGCACTGTCTCGCATTCCGCTCAACAATCACATTTGCACCACACAATCGACACGCAAGCGTGTCGGTGGCATAGTCTCTGTTGAAGGATCGTGTTCGGCGGAACACTTGTAGCGATGCGGTGTCAACTTGTACGTTTTGGAGTAGTCGGTCGATTGGCGAGTGGGGGAGGGAGGGGTCGAGCGACGACTTGGCTGAGCAGCTGAGCATACTGACCGCGCTGATCAGTGACCGGCGTGGTCGTCGACCGATGTTCCAGTCGCACACGACGGCCACTCTCGCGAGTCGTCGATGAAGTTGCAGCATTGCGAGGGACCTTTGAATGAGCACATGGGCTGATTCCAGCGCGGCTCGTAGGACGTGTGCACGTTGGTGGCTTCATTCGATCGTTTCTTTATGCTCAAAGCGCCAATCTGCAGTGTGCGTTGAAAGCCCCTTCTTATCGCACTACTTAGCCGTATTCATTAACGGCTTCTCAACTCTTAAAGTATTAAATTGAATTCGCACTGATTTATTTTCCACGAAAACACTGCGAGTTACATTCCTCACACTGAACATGAAATTTTATAGTACGTGAAAGGAACGCCCTTGTATGCCTGGATGTTTATTTCCGATCCATTTCGGGGTGAAGCTCGAACTATGAGTTCACGCTAATCGGCAACTAATCAACCGAACTCAACTAGATGGTCATCCCAATATTTTTGACCTCAGTGTGATGCCAAAATAAGTTTTTTGGTACGTTCGTTTCATGCTTTCGGTAGTAGAAAATACGCTGGACGAATCCTCCGTTGATATGAGCTTCAGCTGTCAGTTGACTAATTCTCCGAGCGACTATCAAACAGTTCATCACTGATGACTCAACAGTGTTTTTTTAACTTCTTTATTACGTTGAAGTTATGCCGATCAGTCGATTTGTGGTTTCACTAGTGCTGCTCAGAAACAGAATTCTCGTACCCCGTAATCATAAGCAGGGTTAAAGAAGTGGAAGAAACTGTGACCTGTGTTGTGCACGTAGAAGTATTCTTCGTCATCACGCGACTTAAAATGACAAAAAATGCTTTGAGCATAAAAATGCACAAATATCGAACAGATTGCGTTTGATACTTTCTAAAAACCGTTTAATTGCTAGTTGCATTGTGATAACCACTGAGGATATATGCAGCCAACTTTCAACACCTAACAATTTCCATAAAGATTATCAACTGAGATTAGACATTCGAAACATAATCGAGTGAACTAATATGATCATAATGATCTAATCTACCCAAAGCCGAAGAGATACTTCTGATTTGGAAAAGCTATGAAAATTAAACTTGTGCAAACTGTTCAACTATGATTCATATTATGATATTTCAAATAAAAAACCTAAATTATAAACAATAGAGATGCAGAAACAGATTGAACGCATTCCACATATTATGAAGACTATAATTCATCAAATTTTGCTAATAATCATCAAACAAGAAGCAATCGCAACTCGCAATATTATTCCTATTTCCTACGTCCAACAAACAACTTAATGATATATTATTCATTTCTCAACATCATGAAAGTTAAAGATTTAATCCTGGTGTATTAGCATTCACACAAACGCTTTACATTCATCACCTAGAAATCTAAAGAATACTTCAATATTTCCTACATGTTTTTTAATACTACATTGTGCTAATGCTTTCCTTATTCGATAGGTTTTCTGAACCAATTGAAAATTTCTTCATATGATTGTGGAATATCTTTTCCGTTATCATACGTTGATGCAGTGTTATTTTCCGCTTCCACATGCCCTTGTTCTGCGGGTTTTCTATACCACTCCAAAGCTTTTTCATAAGACTGCGGAATGCCTTGTCCACGCTGATACATCTGTCCAATAATATATTGAGCAACTGCATGCCCTTGTTTTGCGGCTTTTCTGTACCAATTGAAAGCTTCTTCATCAGATTGAGGAACACCTTTACCATTACTATACATAAATCCAATGTTATTTTCTGCTTCCATATGCCCTTGTGCTCCCGCTTTTCTGTACCACTTCAAAGCTTCGTCATAGCACTGAGGAACGCCTTGTCCGTTGTGATACATGAATCCAATGAAATTTTGTGCTGCAGCAAGCCCTTGTTCTGCGGCTTTTTCAAACCATTTCAAAGCCTCTTCATAGGACTGAGGAACAGCTTGTCCGCTGTGATACATCAATCCGATGTTATATTGAGCATCTGTATGCCCTTGTTCTGCGGCTTTTATGTACCAAGTGGGATTTTCTTCACAGGGTTGAGGAATGCCTTTTCCATTACCATACATGAATCCAACATTATTTTGTGCTGCTGCATATCCTTGTTCTGCGGCTTTTCTGAACCATATCAAGGCCTCTTCATATGACTGAGAAACATATTGTCCGTTGTAATACATCAATCCAATATTATGCTGTGCTGCAGCATTCCCTCGTTCAGCAGCTTTTCTGTACCAAACCAATGCTTCGTAATAGGACTGAGGAACACCTTGCCCGTTGTAATACATAAATCCAATGAAACATTGTGCCGCTGCGATTCCCTGTTCTGCGGCTTTCCTGTACCAATTTANGTAATAGGACTGAGGAACACCTTGCCCGTTGTAATACATAAATCCAATGAAACATTGTGCCGCTGCGATTCCCTGTTCTGCGGCTTTCCTGTACCATTTTAAAGCTTCGTCATAGGACTGAGGAATGCCTTTTCCGTCGTAATACATGTCGCCAATGTTATTTTGGGCTTCTGCATGCCCTTGTTCAGCGGCCTTTATGTACCAACTGAAAGCTTCTTCATCAGACTGAGAAACACCTTTTCCATTACTATACATGAATCCGATGCTATATTGAGCGCGTGCATACCCTTGCGCGGCAGCTTTTCTGTACCACTCCAACGCTTCTTTATAGGATTGGGGAACACCATGTCCGTTGTGATACATCAACCCAATGTTATTTTGTGCTGCAGCATGCCCTTGTTCAGCGGGTTCTCTGTACCAATTCAATGCTTTCTCATAGGATTGAGGAACGCCTTGTCCATTGTAGTACATGAATCCAATGCTGTTTTGAGCTGCAACATGCCCTCGTTCTGCGGCTTTTTCATACCATTTCAAAGCATCTTCGTAGCACTGACGAACGCTTTTTCCATCATAAAAGATGTCTCCAATACTATTTTGTGCTTGTGTATGCCCTTGGTCTGCAGCTTTTCTATACCAACTCAAAGCCTCTTCATCAGACTGAGAAACACCTTTTCCATTACCATGCATAAACCCAATGGTATATTGTGCTTCTGCATGCCCTTGTTCAGCGGCTTTTCTGAACCAATTATAAGCTTCTTCATTGGATTGAGAAACACCTTTTCCATTACAATACATGAATCCAATGATATATTGTGCTTCCATTTGCCCCTGTTCTGCGGCTTTTCTATACCATTTCATAGCATCTTCAAAAGATTGAGAAATGCCTTTCCCATTACAATACATGAATCCAATCTTATATTGTGCTGCAGCAAATCCTTGTTCTGCTGCTTTTCTGTACCAATGGTAAGCTAATATATAGGATTGTGGCACACCTTTTCCATTACTATACATGAATCCAATGTTATATTGTGCTTCTGCATGTCCTCGCGACGCTGCTTTTCTGTACCATTTCAAAGCGCTTCCATTAGATTGCGACACACCTTCTCCATTACCGTACATCAATCCAATGTTATATAGTGCTTCTGCATACCCTTGTTCAGCGGCCATTCTGAACCATTTCGAAGCTTCTTTATAACATTGGGAAACGCCTTTACCATGCTGATACATTAATCCAATGTTATTCTTTGCTGCTGCATGCCCTTGTTTTGCGGCTTTTCTGAACCATTTTGAAGCTTCTTCATAGGATTGAGGCACACCTTTACTATTAGCATACATCAATCCTATGTTATATTGTGCTTCTGCATACCCTTGCTCAGCGGCTCTTCTAAACCAACTGAAAGCGGCTACATACGATTGCGGAATGCCTTGGCCATTTTTATACATGGACCCAACCTTGTATTGTTGTTCTTTATCAACTATTGCAGTTGATACAGCGAAGGTTACTTCTTGCGTAAGATTGAGGACTGCTAGAGAGCTTGCGCGTCGTTTGGGGTCGTTATTAAACATCATATGAAGCAGTTTTTTAATTGCATTGTTTGCTGTAGGTAAGAGATAGCCAGAATATGCTAATCGATAATGTGAAGCAAGTGAGGATCGTTGAACAAATTCAAAGAAAGTCAATTTTGCAAAGGGAGGTTTTCCACTGATCATTTGAACAAGGGCGCATGCTAGAGACCTGCAATAAGGTTCTCATGTTATTCGTTCGTGGAAGTGCGGAAGCATGCTTACCATACGTCCGTTTTAGTATTATATGCTTGTGGCTGGTCCATTTCTCCAATTATTTCTGGCGCGATGAACAAGTACGTTCCATCAAACGGCGTTGGGGCAGATGGTGTTAGTGAGATTGAACTGCTGCTTATGACTAAATCAAGGGCCAATCCAAAATCAGATAGCTTAACGTTATTTTCCACAGTAAGCAGCATGTTTTCACCTGAAATATTAGAAAATTGCTCTGGCCTGTTCCTGCTCTGAGTGACCGCTTCAAGACCAAGTAAGCAAAAATATTACATTTTATGGCGCGATGGATAATTGCCGGTGTCCTGCTGTGCAAGTATGCAAGCCCTTCAGCTGCTTGTGTAAAATAATGCATGGCTTGAATTTCTGATAAGTACCCTTTTTCAACTATCTCATTTTTCACTGATCCTTTCATGGCCTCCATGAAAATTATTATTTGGTCTTGGTCCAAGTAAAACGTGAAGAATTTGATAATTCTCTCATGATCCAGTTGATGGAGTATTTTGATTTCACTAAGGGCATATTTCAAATGCTAAAAGTATTGAATCATGTATCAGCGTATAATTTATTGGCGAATTTGTTTAACAATCCTATATTAGTCAATCTCGTCTCGCTTATTCTTTCCAAATACCTATTGCCATCCTTCGCGACACTACAGTTTTCTACTTACCTTTCTAATATTGTTTTCTTCTTCTCTTGACTTGTTATAAATGCTGATTCTCGGTTTTTTGCCGGCTCGCAAACTTCCATCTTCAAATTTATAGAGAAAAACTTCTCCAGCTGCACCTTCACCGATTTTGTCTATTTGCTCCGGNGACAGACTGGGTCAAATCCAGTATTGCTCGAGTTTATTCGAACCGATCGTCGCATTTAGTGAACGTCGACGGCGAAATAGCGAGCGACGATAAATAATGGCACGTTTACAGCATATTATTATCATGTCAAGTTCAGTCGTTATAATGCACACAGGTCGGATGAGACACAAGATCGAAGGAACAACGAAAAGTAGAAATGGCTAAAAAGCATCTACGGCGCAACTAGTTTTGTCTGGTGTTATGTACAAGATCTCAAACAAAGTACACGGCAAACACGTGACTCTACAATGTACAGCAAACAAAAGCATTACAAGTGACTGTAATTGCAGTGACGGAAAGCACCATGGATGTCGAACGGGCTCCAAAGAGCGACGCTACCGTAATCAATACGCTGCGGGATCCTTGAGCCGCTGATTGCTCCTCCACAGGATCGCGATCATGATTATCATCGACAATACGAGCGCGCAGCACAGCGCACAAGGCAACAGGAGAATGGCAATGGGGACACATTGGTTGTGATGCGCCCATCGCCCTGCGTCCGGTCGGACAGCCTCGGCAGCTCGTTCGATAGCCGATCGCAATCGCAAATCGTTCGTGTTCAGTCCAAAGTCTGCAACAGGTATTAGGTGTAAAGGTGTGCGAGAAGAGCTCTATCCTAACCGAGTTTAGGGTCGAGAACGTCCAGTTGCTGTGATCGCACGTCCACATCGGTGACTGAAGGTTGGGCGAAGATGTTTTCAGTCGAATCATCGGCTCGTTCAGCGGGAACATGCGGAGATCGCACCACACGTCGGCGCAGTTCGGGGCACACGGGGTGCTAAAAAAGAAGAGAAACTGAATGTGGCGAGAGTCATTTTTTTGGTGCACGTACGGGGCATTCGCCGTCGCGAATGTCGAGTCGAACGCTGCACTGGAAGTTGACTACGACTCTGTCGGCGAATTTGAACGCGTGCGCTTCTTTCTGCGCCATCAAGTTGCCCGGTCCGTATTCCAGGTTGGACAGGAGGAATTTATCCACGGAACAGCTGAAGCGCAATTAAGAGAGGAGAGGATTGGATATCGCTGCTACAAAAATAAGCGATGATACCCTTGATCGTTCAAAATGACAAACTGAGTGCCGGTTCCATCTTCGACGTGGCAGCTGTGGACCGTCATACACCAAAGGCCTGAACAGGAACTAGTCCAATTGACAAATGTTTCCGACNGACAAACTGAGTGCCGGTTCCATCTTCGACGTGGCAGCTGTGGACCGTCATACACCAAAGGCCTGAACAGGAACTAGTCCAATTGACAAATTTTTCCGACAATATTCAGTGTAACTATCAACTATACTATCAGCAACAAAATGAGTCCGTACCTGGAGCCGACGAATCGCAAGTCCATTTGTGCAAAAGTTTGTCACCAACAGCGACGACGGTGAGTGGCTCCTTGGTGGTCGGTTCGAGCACTTCGTAGCGACACCGCGGCATTTCAGCCAACTCCGTGAATGGCTCGAGACTTCTCATGCTAAATTTAACGGCGATGACGTCATCGTACTTTTGGCGGTGGATAAGAGCGCAGTCTCACCTGACTGTCAGCGGGAATGTGACAGTTTTCTCGGCCTCCATGTAGAAACAGCTGATCTCAAAGCCCTAGACCGAATATTATGGTACAAAAAATGACAGACCGACGCCGACGCTTACTCGATCGACCTTCGTGACGAATTCGCTATGGAACGACAACATCACCTTCACGTTCACAAACAGTCCGGGAGGATTGCTCTAAAAGTGGACTTTTCCGTCAGCGCAGACAACTTTTGTTGAGGAGAAACTGACGCTTCTAGTCGTTTTCACGTCGCATTGATCTTTGCGAACGGTGATGGAGGTGGTTTTTTTGCCGGTATCGCGCGTCTGACACCCACTCTCATTAGCGTGTCCGACGACGTAGACGCGTCCTTCGAAGATCTCCTGCGTCAAGAACACTACGTCGATCGTATCTTCGCCGCACTCCACCTCGGCTTTGCCTAAAGCAGAATATATGGGCCGCGATCAGCCCGATTGGGCTCCTTGCGACAAATCGCTCCACGACGACAGCAGAGAACCAAGTGATGGCGCGATCAGACTTTTGCTTTCGCGATCGAATGGCGCAACCAGGCACGTGACGTCACAACTTACCGATTTGTCCGTTAGGAATGGGGATGGAATGGACAGTGGAGACTAAAGCTGCGAAGAGGAGGACGAGTTTGCTGAAAGAGGAAAGAGCGGGGAGCATGGTGGAAGAGTAGTGGGTAGGTAGATGGACGTACGACATGGCTTGAGATGGCGGAAGGTGCACTCGAGCAAGAACAGCTGTGAGCAGCAGCCGCATCAAGGACAGACCGGCGGGTCAGACTGAAGGCCCGTCGGATCGGATGGGTTGAAATCGCGACGACGCTCCGTCGAAATTCTCTATTGGCGAAAGATCGGTTTTCAGACGGCCAACGCTGACATACTTGTTATCACAGGTGAAATCGGTGCCCTGGCGTTTTTGTTTAGGACGGTCCATCTGTAAAATGTCGGTCAGCGAACGGCGCGTGTCTGTCGGGACAACTTTCGCCTTGATCCGACTCGTTTGACCGTCTCGGCCGCCACAGGCTGGTGGGCGCAGAGGGCGGACGCTGTAACCGTTACGGTGCTCTGGCCTGTCACCTCCGACCCCGGCCTCGAAAGTCGCGATCCCATTTACCCACTTCACTACCAATTCCGCAGTCCGCCCCGGCCAACGTTTTTCTCTTTGCCTTTTCATTCGCCCCATTTTCCCCCCTCACTCTCTTCGCACATTTCTTCGGAACGAGTTTCGTTGACAGATGGGTGTAATCGATTTCTTCCCCACCCCACAATAATTGATTAATGTTATTCTTCACAGTTGAACAACACCAATTTATTCACTATATGACGGGATACGGGCATAGAGGTGATAAAACAAGAGATATGAAGTGCACGTGATTCAAGCGATTCACGTGTTTCCTGAGGCGCGGTTTGGCGTTCGTCTTTGCACATTGAACTTGAGATCAAAGAGTGATGGGGTGGAGGCCGACTGCTGCTGCTGCAGAGCGGACGCAGACGGCGACGCTTGCTGCTGGTCGCTATACTCGTAGTAGTCGGCGTTAGGCGTGTCAAAGGTATTCACATCCGGGTAGGTCGAATCCGTCGTCAGCGGATGGGCGACATCGGGCGATTTCGCATTCGACAATGTCGACAATTCCGTTAGTTGCCGCTGGCGATATTCGCGCAGTCTTTCAAGTCTTTTTCGCATCAAATCCACTTTGGGCGAATGCGTAGAGACGGCCGTTGGCGAGAAGTTGTCGGCGGTCAGCGAGCCGTCCTCTACCACCTCGGCGGGAGGTTGACCCGCCGTGCTGTTACCGTTGATGTCGGCGGCCAGCTGAGTGTCGGTGAGAATGTTCGACAAAGAGTCGGTTTGCGGTGGCGCCGTACAGACCGACAATGAAAAGTATTGCACGCCTTTCTCCTCCTGCTCAAAGAACAAATTCGGTTGCTGCAGGTGGTCGACGGCGTTCAATACGCAGTTATCTCTGCTCTGAAAACGAGAAATGACGCGGAAATTGACCTCGCCGTACACAACGCAGAGATTACCGTCGGAAAGAACTGGCCCGATCGGCAAGTGAAGTCCAAGTTCTTGACGGCACCGAGGCACTGTTCAACGCACTGCTGGTAGCCATCGACGGTGCTGGTCACCTGTTTCAGCTGTCCTTGACCATTGGGGTTGAGCTGTTGCCGGAGATCTGGTTCTTTGCTAGTTGTACTTAGGTGATTAAGAACCGCCATGTTCGGGAATCGCTCGATGACAGCCGACGCGGGACAGAGCACCGTCAGCTCATCTGTTCACCAAACACATGCATTAATCATCGAGCGCCGCCCAGCAATTGTTGTGATGCTATACTAACCGGGAATGCACATTTTCTCATAGAAGATTGTCTCGACGTTATCGCGCATTTCGCCGGCACCTCCGAGCGGCTGCGATCGATCGCCATAAATGACGCAGTCGAGAGTGAAAGTGTTGTAGATGAACGATAGACACTTGTTCGGCGCGTTGATGCTCGCCTAAATGGGCGACAATTGTTGTTTGTAGACGAAACCCATTCGCACACCCCATCCGTCAAACAAGCGACCACGCACTCTTCCTCTCTGAAGTCGAAGAACGTTTCTCCCTCCGCCAATATGTCATATCCGTCAGAGCGTTGCAACAGTGGTGTAGTCCTCAATGGGCAAGAACCTAGACGAACGCGATAGGAAAAGAGCAGCCGCATGTCTCGACTTTACCATTGCTTGTCGCCGTCGACAGATTCTCAGTTGCAGCTGGTTGCGCAGTGGTGAAGACGATGGCGTCTGTCGTTGGCAAAGGCGCCGAGGTGGTCGACTTCTCGGCGAGGGCGAAGGGGGAAAGCGGTTCGACGTTCTCTAGTCGCGGAGCGTTCAATGCGCGGCTTCTGTGCGGACAGTTTGGCAGCATCTCGTAGTAGTCGACGCCATCGTAGGCTTGAAAGCGACCGGGAAACTCGTTGCCGGCGTGCGCGAACAGGTCGCACATGCCCCTCTCTTTATCGAATGTCAGAGAGCGGCACTCGTAGCCCTGCGCCGATGGCCCCTGGGATCTCATGCACATTTCGGCGCACTTTCTCTCGTCAAAATTAACTCGTCTTTCGTACGGCGTGGCCTAAAACCGTTTCGCTCAACCTCTCTCTCCTCCACTCGTGCTCAGCTCAAGACATACGTCCAGAATGACGCAGTTTTGAGTGAAGGTGAAGCATTCGGTCAGATGGGGTGCCGAGGCGTGAAGCGGGCTGGCCGCGATAGCCAGTGGCTGATGGAGAGGGTCGCCTAGAGCAGGGGCAGGAGTAGGGAGATTGGCGGTGGTGGGCGCCCGGCGTAGATCTGCCGCTGTTGCTGCAGTAGCTGCAAGATAATCGGATCGTTGATGAAGAGAGTTGGGGATCGTAGAGTGTGATACGAACAATCGAAGGCGGGCTGTTGCTGGACGCGACGAGGCGTTGTACGAGCAAAATGGGAGCGCCTGTAGGGCGCCCATGGCTGTCCAAACGCGGAGCAGAGTAGCGCAGCGGTGAGCAGCGACAACCGAAACATTACGAGACACGTCGGAAAACCGAATGAAGGAGTAGGGAGTGGCAATTGGGAGACGATATAGAGGACACGAAGAGGGGCTAAGCAGGTCAGGGGCGGCGAGACACAAAGAGCGCGTCGTCAGGATGCGGCGGCGAATGCCGCCGCACGCGACTCCTCTCAATGCGGGCCCGTCAAATGTGGGCCGGACAAGGCGTGGAGTCGCGCGTTCGTGCTTATTACGCCAAGCGCGTCCTTGCCCTGGTCACTCACGTCGCATTCATTTATTCCATATTCGTCTATTCGCTCCACAACGCATACAACAACCGCACGCACGGACGGCCGCAGCCGACCACCATTCAAGTGCATCGAATTGGGCAATCACCGCGAAAACTGGCGCCGATCGCCGTCGGGGCGTCCTTTCACTTGCTTGAAGATCTTGCGCTTGAAATCGTCCTTCTTCCCTTGGCGGTAGCCGACGGAAGAGTCCTTGGCGCGGGTCGTTTTCGATTTGTGTGATACCGCTGTAAAGATGGCGGATGACGTCGGAGAATGAAAACGAGAAAATGAGAGAAAGAGTTTACGCAAGTCGACGAATGGAGGCGCGGAGAAGCCGAAAGACTTGGTCACGGCGACCAGGTCGAGCGTGTTCACGTCGAAGATCTCCTTGAGAGAGTGCGAGTCGTAGGCGCGCACGTAGCACTTGTACGCCTCTTTGGCCGACTTGTTCAGGTAGTAATTCTGCTCGATGAGTTTCTCGAGCTAAATTAAAGAGTTACAATGATGGGGAGAACGAAGAATGGTTTGAAAGGTTTGCTCGAACCTGAAGTTGGATGTTAGCGATCTTGGCCCAGGAGAATTCGAATTCGTTGAGCGGCACTCGAGCGTGCTTCAGATAGCGGAGGAAGCCGAGCTCCTCGGGGCGCAGAATGAGTAGCGCATGTCCACTGCCGCCTTCGCCGCGAGCTGTTCGACCCACGCGATGGATGTACTCCTAAATTCACACTCTTATTAACGTAAGAATTCGTTGGTTTATTCGAGAAGAAAAAGGCAAATATCGCTAGTCCACGCCCTTCACAATTCAGATAAAGGAACGTAAGAAACTAAACATATACTTTTTTCCGACAGCACCAAGGAAGTGATTACTGTACAAAAGTGAAACGGACCGACCATGAGATAGTGGAAATAACTCGAAGCAAATAACTGACCCTAGGATCATCTGGCGGATCGTACTGAACGATCCAATCGACTTGCGGGATATCCAAACCGCGAGCAGCCACATCGGTACAGAGCAGAATGCCCTCTTTCGCCTGGCAGAAGCTGAAGAAGGTGGTCGTTCGTTTCTGCTGCTTCTGCTTGCATCGGCGGTGTGGTCCAAGTACTCGTACTTCACCTCGGCCACCCCCGGCCAGTCCTTCGTATCGCCCATCACCGCATGTTCCGCTTCGCTACCGTTTGAGTCATTCGTGTCACTCGTTGCCATTCTTCGTCGACGAACAATCACTAACTCGAACACAACTACACTCGGTCAACCCCCAATTTAAGGACTACTCGCGCTGAATCAGCGCGCAAAGCAAACCTACCGACAGTGAAGACAAATATGAACGACGATCGCTGACTCACCACGCTCCTCGATGCTTTCGCTTAGGCTTCAGCTCCCCATTTCGCTGATTTGAACTTAAGTCTAAGCCTAAGCATCAAAATAGCGTGGCGAGACTGCGATCCTCGAGCCACAAACAAGATAATAGAGAAATAAAAAGTATGTCTTTCGTCATATCTCCGGTGAACTTTGACCGGTGCTGAAGAACAAGGTGTCGACAAGAGAGGGTGCAAAGTTTTATTTCTACAACTGTACATGCGGCGTGAGATGAGGCGGACAAACTGCATTTTCCTGAATACGCGCACACTATTAGCACGACATCAATCACTGTAATTCATAATATGGTTACATGTGAGTGGCACTGCCCCTCGATTTGTACAATAATCACACGGAACCAAGCCAAAAACGTTACCACGGTTCATCATTAAACATAAAGCGGCGAGAACAAGTTACGTTGCGCGTATTCTATAACATTCATCACACCAAAGTGCATACTTTTTGCTATTACAAAGCAAAGCTATGTTAGCACATGACCGCGTTTATTTCGTTTCGATGCGAATATCCCTGCATCAGGTCTAAAAGCAGATCGGGTGAAAACGGTTGATTACGATAAATTGTGCCACGCGCAGCAGAGCACACCATCGCGACGAAAAGCATAATAATTTACAAGAAACATCGTTGGGAAGGGCACGTTCCACTTCCAACATTTAGTACATTCATGACAAAACGCAACGGATCTAACGCAAAACTACTACAACAATAACGACAACACAACATTCCATACCCAATAATAAAAGTGACTTTCATCAAAACGCTTAATTCATTGTTTTTTGTACAGTCTGCGACGGGCTTTCCGCATTTGTAATTTGGAGTGGAGCCTTAGAGCCATTGTACTTTCGCGCAAAACATAAAGTCTTCTATGGAATATGAATATGCAATCGGGAAACCGACAGGCTCGCTTCACCCTCACTCCCAAAATATATATTCTTGACTGGTTTAATTTCAAACCACCGTACGATCGCGAGAATAAATGAGGAAAGCAAGCGCGGAGTGCCGATGTGACGCAATCATTGGTAGATTAATCAGGATGCTAGGGGAAAAAGGGGGGAGAGTGCAATAATAATCATTTAGAAGCACACGGATTCGCCGCGATTCGCGCTAGTAAGCCGCACTACCCGTTCGCTCGCGTAAAATAAATTGCGCTTCTTCACGCCTCCTGCTCGTCCAACGACCAGATTTGTTCGTCCGACATATCCATCATAGTTTGATCGCTGAAATCGCCGCGGTTGTGAAAGAACAGAGGGGAGGGGGTGTTGAAAATGATCGAACATACCGCAAAGCGCGACACGAGAAGAACAGAATGCGTTTCTTGTGCTTGTTATAGAAGAAATAGTTAAACGACCAGACGCAGCCGTCCTCGCAGAACGGATCGGAAGAGTAGTCGGGGTTGTAGCTGAAAAATAATTGTTTTACAGCGCAATTACACACCGCCATTCATCAGAATTCGTCACTCTTGCATTATGATTCGTAACCCTTTCAATTTAGTCAAACTAGCGTTCTAACTGAATAGAGAGATGACGAAATTGAATGAAGAGCAACAAAAAATAATGCAAGAGTGAAGAATTGTGATGAATGGCGATGTATCACCGCTGAATAGCGCGCACGACAAAAAAGCCATTGAGCTAGCCTCACTTGCAATCACACAAGAAGGCTACAACACTCGTCGACCCCCAACGAGCCGAGCTCGCGCCTACGACCGGCCGACAAAATGGCGCCGGTCGAGCGCTTCTGTGAGCTCGTTTTGCAGTCGTAGCCCTCACCTGTACATCTTGCACTCCGACAACTTGATCTCCTCGTCGATGGTGCGCCACACACCCGTACGCATGCGGTTGTACGTCGGTACCATCGCCGCCATCTTTGCATCCACCGAATTCACCAACATCTGCAAAAATAGCCGCTTTCATTTCTTTCCCCTGCCAACAGTCACCATTCCTTCGTGCGACATCACATATCCTCTGGATGCGCTTGAAGACGAGGTACGAACTCTCGCCTCTTGTAGACTACATTAAAAGTGTAAAGCAATAATGAAAACTGCCCTCGGTTAGACGGATACAAATAGCGTTTGTAGCAAGACTCATTCTCTACTTTTAACCCTCTCTCTTTTTCGCACGTTAAACATTAATTTAGAACTAAATTTTTACAATACGAATATTATGTGCGTTGAATAGTGCAATTCAACTATGTCTTCTTTACTATCAATATTGTGTATCTTGATTTGTAGATATTAGCTCTAAATTTATTCGAACTAAAAACGCCAAGGGATATGCTTAATAAACGATTGCTTGAAGACTATGCCAGGTTTCGTCTCAAAACCGGTTTTTTAACTGATCTTTGCAGACAGGTGTATTAGGCTCTTCCTTCAATTCAGAATTGAAATGATTTTTAATTTTTGCTCTCCTACCCCGCCATTGTACCGATGCCGCGCAGAGGGTAGTAATGCTAAGCACATGTCACTCTAATTTGTAACCAAACTTTGGTCGAAGAAGTTAGCGTAGGGCGAAAATCGTTTAGAAACTAGTGATCAAATTTATCCCTGAACTAACGCATTTTGACGCTGTAACGATGTGTGCTCGTTTTTTCAGTACGACTTCAAAGCGGAAAAGGAAGCGATAAATCAGTATCGACGCGATCACGACCGGGCAGTCGAAAATTCGAAGCGAATCGCGAGGGAACGTGAGGAAGCGAGAAGGAGGCGCGAGGAACAACTTGCTCAAGAACCGCCGACCAACTCTCCCGTTCAAGACCAAAATGTGACGTCATCTGCTAGCGAACTTTCCGCACGTAGTTCGGTTCTACTCGTCGCCTCCTCGTCCGATTCGATTTTGCAACCTTCACCCGCCTCGCAGCCATATCCTGAACCTCCGGGATCGCAGAGAAAAGCGCCGTTTAACTATTTGAGCTTGGAAGACTTTGAGACGAAGGGCGCGAGTCCGTTCGACGTGCTCGAGATGAAGACGATGGACGATAGGGCATTGCTCCAGCAGGTGCTCGACCCCAACGGCTTCGTCCAGCCGCGCACTTCTCCCGCCGCCACCACTGCTGTCAATGCCGCTCCCGTTCACGTCGAACGAAGCATCTCTATCGGCGAGGCGCCGTCCTTCCTCAACACCGCCGACTCCAACTTGCTCTCGTCGCTACCCACCACCGCCTTTCACGCCCTTCAGAACCAACCTCAACTGTTTCCCCCATGGAGACCCGATGATCTGTCCGATCTAAACGTCGACGACAGTTCTGCGCTCAAGCCTAGCACGAGCTCGCCTAATTTGTCTAAATTGGATCTGCAACAGAATAATGGTCACGTCAGCTACCACCGAGGACATGCCCGCAAGCCGTCGAAAGATGCCGTAACCGGACTTTCGCTTTCGGTATGGCTCCGTTTATTTCTTTCTTAATGTGCAAACTTCTTTTGACTGAAGTGACTTTTTTTACGTTTTCGCTCACTCAAGCGTAGTATATCTTTGAGGCAAAATAGTTTTAGTTAAAAGTATGTTTGCACCCTTACGGCTTGATTTTGACATATTTGAAATCTAGAAATTCTAGGAACTCGACGTTTTTGGTCCCCCAAAACCTCAGCTTTCATCTTCTAAATCCAATGCTTATGATCATCTCAAGTAGTTTAATTAAAAATTTCATGAAATATAGGAAAGAGAAAGAATTTTAATACGATTACATCGTCGCGATGAGTGAAATGTTGTTCTTTAGATGGAATCGATTGATATGAATGCGCCAAAAAGGAACAACGCGCAGTCGGAGGGAATCTCGGTGCTCACCGCGCAAACTGATCAGGAGAGAGCAATCGTCAATCACTTAGCCCCCTTAGGTTATCCCACATCGCTTATTTTGGAGTGCTCAAGAAAAATGCCAAGTGTTGATACCAGACAGGTTAGACTTCTTCTTATCATTTAATTATATTCTAAAATCATCTGCAATCTTAACGCTGTTTTATGGCTATCCACGCGATTAAATGTAATTTTAATGGCAATGAATTCATTTATTAGTTTTTATGGTTGTTGATTTTTCTTTTCCGGTTTACTTTTAGATCTGATTATGGTCTTTGCATAACATACTTTTGATTTCACGTATTCTTGAGTTGAAAAACTATATTCGTCCCTTTTTCGCGCCTACTACCAATATTTCATTACATTTATGATCGAATTAATTCATTTTATCACATTGGTTTATTGATGTCGTTTTGAAATTATTTTTCCAAGTAAGATTGATGGATTATAAGATCATCTGCACAGGAGAGATCAGGTTTAGCATATATGTTACAAATTTCATGTCCATTTATCGGTTTTAAAATCGAGCCATTTGAGACCTATATACTTTTTTGAAACACTATGTACATACACTTAATTACTTACGAAACTTCGATTAGTTTCAGTGATATTTGCATTAACAATTTTCCTCCCTTTTATTTTCACTTTGCGACTTTTTTTACTGAATATTTGCAATATATTAAAGCATACTCTTAAAAAGCCTAATATCTTGTCGACTTATTAAAATTGCAATTAAACTACCATATTTGAGAATTCAATTGTTGCTAACGTTTTTCACATGAAACTATAACAACTTTGATATTCTACCAGTCAAATATTACTGATTACTTAAGATTGCATGACTGTTTTTGTATCTATGAACACATTTTTTATCACCATATTACAATTGAATATATCTTTTTCAGATAGTAAATTGCCTGATTTTGGTGGAGTCGCTGAAGCAAAACGGGTTGGACGCCTCATTAGTGCTGGATGCTGTGCTGAACTGTAACATGGAAGAGGGCAAGGTTTGATTTGTCACACGCCTCGTGAAGGAAAGG
>NIUQ01001290.1:0-32500 GCA_002796945.1 Plectus sambesii | reverse complement strand
CAAATAAAGTAGCTTTACCGTTAAATCGATCAATGGCGTCCTGACGACTCTGTCCGGTAATGGAGCCGTCAATGCGCTCGTACTTGTAGGCTTCGTTCTCGCAAAAGTCTTCGAGGACATCGAGCATCCTCGTCATCTGGGAGAAGATGAGCACGCGATGGCCCTCCTCATGGAGTTTCCTCAGCATTTTCGACAGCAAAATCAGCTTGCCGCACGACTTGATCAGTGCCGCTCCCTCGTACATGCCGTTCTTCAGCTTCGGCGCTTCCTGAAATTCCGTGGATTATTTCTTATCCTGAACTCATTATCCAGAATCGCAATCCAGATTTTATTATCCTAAATCCACGTTCCTCACGCGAACGAAATGAAGGAAGGACGTACCAAGCTCGCTTTCGGAAATAGATAAGGATGATTGGTGCACTTCTTCAAGTCCATGATGATGTTCAGCAGCGACACCTGCGAGCCGCCGCTCTTCACATTCAGCGCGTCGAAGTTGCGCGTAAGAATGTTCTTGTAGTACTTCCTGAATCAGGCGAATAATTATCGTACCAATAAGGAAGACGCCGAACATATGAACTACTCACTTTTGCATGGGGCTGAGCTCCACGCGCACGATCAACTCGCTCTTCGACGGCATACCCGTGAGCACGTCCGCCTTGAGTCGACGCAACATGTGAGGACCGAGCAGACTGTGCAGCTTCTGAATCTGGTCCTCTTTCGAGATTTCCGAAAACTCCCGCGTAAACGAGTCGAAGTCACTGAAGAAGCAGCGGTAATGAGTCATATTTTAAGAGAGCAATAAAGGACTCACTAGAAGCGATCAGGACTGAGGAAATTGAGAAGATGGAACAGCTCCTCGAGATTGTTCTGAAGTGGTGTACCCGTCAACAGAAGGCGGTAGTTGATCTTGAACTCGCGCAGCGTGCGGAAGAACTGAAACGCCAACATTACGCTCAATAAAGTTGTGTCAATCAGAATACTTTAGGTAAGACGGATTTCATGCAAGGCCGTCTATTCAGTTTCCTATTTTCACAAAAACTATTTCTTTTAACACGTTTCTTAATCCCTAAAGTCGCGACTTCTTCAAATACGATTCCAATTCGATTTCCGAAAGGCGATTCCCTTTAATAGAATGCCAAATAATATTCAGAAAATTCGTGGGATCAGCGTGATGACAAATGTGGTTAAAAAGTTGAAATAAAGAAAACAACTATTCGAGATGAGAGATGGACTAGCATAATGAGATCTTTTTAGGATCGCGCAATACGCACAACACTAAACGTTACATACAAAATGAATACGGTAGTTCCTGTAATTAACTAGGCGCGAAGCGCAAATCGTGACAAAAATAATAGCACCTAACAATACCAAATCCAATTCCTTTTAACACGATTTAAATTCTTAAATAATGACTGCTCAATCGGAATCGTTACACTTGTAAAATAAACGCGCAAGGGAAAGCGACCAAAGGACATTGCGGAAGAAGTAAACTGACCAGTGACTGATTGTTCTTCAATCGATGGGCCTCGTCGACGACGAGTGCGGACCACGGAATGGAGCTGAGAATGGCCTTGTCGATGTTGATCAACTCGTACGACGTTAGCAGCACGTGGAATTTCACCGAGTCCGAGCGCATTCGAGTGGCCTTCGGTCCGCCCTTGACGGCGCCCTCGACAAACGAAAATTCGTGCTCTCTGCAAAAATTATCCCCTTTAACGTCTATCGCGCATTCAACTGCCTTCTTCACCCGCTGAGAAGTCGTACTTAGTCAACTGTACGAGTTCTTTTCAAAAACTTCCTCTCATTAGTAAATAAAGCTGTGGATGGTTTTGAAACGACTTTTTGGACAAGCTAATTATTTCGAAAAAGAGCTGCTCAAGTAATACAAATATCAGCTTTTAGCACATCGGCGTCATTGACCGCGACCTGTTAACCAACGTATCAGAGAATCTTTTCATAAAACTCGGAAACAATCAAACGAAAGTGAACGTACCGAATAACGGCTCGGCTTTCCTTATCACCGACGTAAGTGACGACGTAAAAGTCGGGCGACCAAAATTCGCACTCGCGCTCCCAGTTGATGAGCGTCGAGAGCGGCGCAGCCACTAAGAACGGTCCTTTGCTGTGACCCTAAATATCCACAATTGTCAACTGCTACATTGACGGATGAGTCAGTTCGCACCTCTTTGACGAGCGAATACAGGAAGGTGATTGTCTGGATTGTCTTGCCGAGACCCATTTCTGAAACACAATTTTATCATTTGAATCAACGAAATAAGCGAATACCATCGGCGAGAATAGCATCGGTGTTGTTGGACCAGCAATGCCGCAGCCAGTTGATGCCTTCGAGCTGATAGTCGTGCAAATTTCCGCCCGTATCGCTAATGTAGTCGGGTTGTACTTCGTACTTCTTGCGCAACTAAAATAACGCGTTATATCGCGTTGAATGGAGAAAATTGAAAATTTCGGCACTCTTGTAGAATAAGGTCCCAAAATCAGTCGTTTCGATGCGGACAAACATAAATCTATGGTATATAATGGCGATGAGTGATTTTAGGACTCTATTCTACAAGAGTGCAGAAACTGAAAACTGAAAACGAACGTCAATGGTGGCCTTGTCGCCCTTTCCCTTGTCCTTCCGCTTCTTGTCCTTCTCTTTTTCCTTCTCCTTCTCCCCCTCGCTCGCTTCGTTCTTTTTCGCCGTTATCTTCTTGGCGATGTGCTTCGGAACAGCCTCTCCGAGCGTGCGCTCTCTGTAATCGTCCAACATTGCAAGAGTATTTCATAAAGATTCCCATCGCGAATTGGAACTACCTCAGTCTACGCTTTGGGCGCGCCGGGTGCTACCTTACCCACCAACAAACGCATCATAGTAAAACACTATCAACCAGCAACAAGAAATCTCGCCAGGCACCGTTTGCCATATTCAATCAAACATTTCTTGCTGCTGATTGGCAAATTTTGATTAAACGAATTAAACCTTCAGGAGAGGTTTATACTTACATTTGGAGCTGCGGTGCGGTATCGTACGTAGTCATCAAGAAAATATAACATATTCTTGCGCGCCGTACCATATCGCCTCACTCACCGCAAACACCGCATTACGAAATCAACGATAATCATCAACTTACCGATACGTCCAATACTTCAAAATGGCCTCTTCATAGCCAGGCATGTCAAAGTCATCGCGTTCCCACGTGGCTTGCTCGTAGACCAGTTCGCGCCATTTGACGAGGTAGTCGAACTGGGTTTTGCCGTACTGCACGTGATTAATGACGCGATGCACCTGCAGCCACTCTGGCTTGATGCCGTACCGGTAGAACTTCTCCTCCAAGTTGTGCCGATCGTTCTCTTTCTCTTTGCCTGAAAAAGGGGTACATCATAACAATTATTTATTAATCAAAAACGCTACCTTCTATCTTTCCAGTCTGCAGATCCTCCTGACTGCCGTCATCAATTTCCGGAGGGACTTCAGGATCCATTTTGCGCCAGTACATGCGAAGTTGCTGAGCAAAGTGGACATCGAGGACCATCTCGTTGACCCACTCGCAGTGCCAGTAGCTCATATACTTCCACTTAATGAGAAATTCGCGTTCGTGGCGGGGCGCCATCTTGCGGGGTGGGCGAAGGGCGATGTGGTGCGGCTCTTCCGCCTTCTTCTCCCCCTCGGCCGCCGCCTCTCCGTTCTCAGTCTCTTTCGCCTTCTGCTCCTCTTCCGGAGCTGGATCCGGGTATTGAATCTCTATCCAGCGCCAGCTCAGGATCTTCTCCGGACGGTTCTTTGGCTCCTCGATCTTAAATGAAATAGGTATTTTATTCCGTCCACATAGTTCTTTTAAGTTATCGTTTTTCTTATATTATCAAAGTATTAGAAGTTGCGGTTTGACGAATATGAAACTATTCGAAAAATAGCATTGTCCCAAAGGCGTTTATTTGGTTTATTTATATTATTGATTTGTTCCCCACAGACGCATACAAAGAGAGGCTCGTATTAGATATGCACTAAGGACGCGGAAGTTACGACTGCTTGTGCCTGTCACAATCCCCTGTAAGAAAGAAGCAGTTTTAGATTTGATCCAAATAATCCTTGCATATATCCTTCGAAAAAGATATTGAAGATCATTAAAAAGCATTGCGCATTACATCGCTCTGCACTACTAACACTCCTAAAGCCACGTGTTACCGTGCTTAAAAAGCATTGAAACTACGATAAAGTCGAGTCTATAAGAACTGAGAAGCGTATAAGAAAAAAGCAAAGAAAAAGAACGTACCATGCATCTTGGACAGTGCCATTCTCCCTCGGGTACTTCGGTAAGCGCAGGGTTGAGACAGTAGGCGTGGTAGGAGCTGGGACACGCGTCGCAGCACAAGAGATCGCCCTCCTCCTTGCACACGCGACAGTTCTCCATATTGCTGGCACCCTTTTCCTTCACCTCGCGTGGTTTCTGCGGTGGCCCTTCGCTTTCCTGAAATAAAATGGTTTTTTGCAAGAAAAATACGACAAAGTTGCGCCGTGAATTTATTGCCGACTCATTACAGCTTTACATGCTTGGGCTTAGAGATGCAATGCTATCCATTGATAATCTCAAAAGAGGATTCATTCCGGTACGAATCTAATTCCCAAAATAATGGTTCCTAATTCGATTCTCAAAATAAACAATTCTCACAATCTGTTTTCCCATCTCAAACAACGGTTGCGAAATCGAAATGACTCATTCTCTACTCAAACTTTGCTAAGGCGTAAAACACCGCTTAAACTTAGCAAAATGCCAAAGCCTACGCATCCAAAAGGTCGTAAACCTGCGATACATCAGAAACAAAGTGTGCAACGTACGCAATGCGGGCAAGACCATTTGCCCTCTGGCGGCTCCTCCATATCCGGATCGAGGCAGACGAGATGATAAGCGCGGGGACAGGTATCGCACAGAATGATCTCGCCACCTTGCTGGCAGACCTCGCAGTAGTCCTGGTGATCGGTCTGCAACTAAGGCGTCATGAGAGATTATCAAAGTGATCGTTGAGACAGAGCGCTCACCTCATAGCCATCCTCCTCGCCGTCCTTCTTTTTCTTCACCTTCTTGCCCTTCTTGTTCGACTTGACCTTGGCGGCCTTGCGCTCAGCCTTTTCCTTCTCCTCCTCATCGAGCTGCTTCTCGTGTTGTTTCAGGAGGGATTCGAATTCATTGTCGCTGTCGGGATTTTCATCGTCCGAATCGTCATTCTTTCGCTTCTTGCGCGCGCTGATGCGAATCTTGATAGGTGCGACTGTCTTCTCGCTGCCTTTCAGCGATGATCGAGATCCTTTCTTTGCCGTCGGCGACTTGCTGTCCGACGCGATCTGCTCTTGGAACTCGCGGTACTTTGCCTGCATCACTTGCTGCAGCTTGGACGCGTTTGCCTTTGGGTTCGCGCTTTGCAGCAACGGCTTCACTCGAACCAGGAACGCCTGCAAAAAAATTATCGCTTAATCAAAATACTTATCACTTCATCAAAATAGCAAATGAAAACATATCGTACACACAAAATGCACGACAATTTTTAGTCTCCCCAGCAAAAAGACACGAGCGTCTAACACTTGCAAAAGTAATTTAACGTCCCCGAAACACATTCTACACGCATAATGACACCTGATTAGATCAAGGAGTTATTTACGGTGATGTACAAAAATATTAAATATATCATATAGGTGTTTGGCGCTTATCAAAAAAGCCAGTAACAAATCATGGGGAAATCAACGGAAGGCCGTACTTTAGCTGAAGTGATATTGGCAAAGTCCTCGTCGCCGTATTCAGGGGCGACATCGACGAGGCCGAAACTCTCGCAGAGCTCGGCGGAGCTGGCGGTGGCCGGGTCGATGGCCTGGGCCTGAGGAGTGGCCGGATCGGAGGAGAGCTTCACTTTCTTGGCCTTCTTGCCGCCCTTTTTGCTTTTGCTGCCACGCTTGCGCTTGCCGCCTTTGGCCGAAGTTTCGGGGGCAGCTGAAAGACGACAAATGTGAGAAAGAGTTGGGAAATTTGGGATTCAGAATGACTTACCTGCAGCTTCATCGTCATCGTCGTCTTCAGCAGCGTTGTCCTCGTCCTGATCGGCCGCCACCTCTTCGTCCTGATCCTGCCCGACGCCGTCGTCGTCCATACCGTCGTCTGCAACAGCAATGCCCGTTGAAACAGTGCTGAGGCACGCAGAGAGCCGTTTTCCCTCCCTCCCCCCACTAAGATATCCAACCTACTTCAAAAACTCTTCTCGATATGATAACGCCCGTCAACAATCTAATGCATTCTTGGTTATCTATAACTATCGCCGTCCACACTTCTGGAACTTTCGAAATCTCTTCAGCGCCTGATAGAAATACTACGCGAATACAATTAGACGAGTAAGGAGAGTGCGGGCGGGGCTCGCCGGCCGGGCTCGAATCATTCGAGCCATGTCTCTCTTATGCCATACGCGCGCCGCGCTTTCTTCTGCTCACTTTATCGATTAGTGCACACGATGGCTGTGACGCCGCTGCGTCCGGCGGGTGCGCCGGGTGACGGCCGGGGACATTCTCACCCTCGCGCCCTCCCATTCATTCAGCAAACAATCGAAAAGGCTCACCGCCGTTGTGCTCGTCGCCCGACTGAGCGTCTTGTTCAGACATGCTTCCACAAAGCACTCGCCAGCAATCACTCAGTCGCTGAACTTTCTAAACACAGATACAGCGTTCATCAATGTAGAGGAAAAAAAGAGAAAACGCGTTATAGTCGACATTTTTTGATCAGTAATCGAGAACCGAAGGGAACACCATAACACGCATTGTCTCGAAAGCTTAATCGAGCACGTTCGCTGCGGCGTTCACACTATAAACCTCTATCGCTACAATATCAAAACTTTCCCGTTACTGATCGAAAAATTTTGACCCTACTATCCTGCCGCGCTCGTGATGACTATTGTTTCTTTCAGCGTCTGCCAACCGCCGAGTGACAGTCGAAGCGCAATGGTACACGTGGCCTCTTGCAATTTTGACGAAGGGCGGTGGGTGACGGAGGAGACAGCGCAGAAGTTGGGAAGACCACTCTATCGGCCCGCGGCCGAGGGGGACAGACGGCCCATTGACGCGTACGTATATGCAGCAAAGCGCGTTCGTAAATAATGCGCGTTCGGCCGCGGGCAGAGACGGCCCGGCCAAGGTCACGTGACAACATGGCCGAGCGATTAATTGCGCCGTCGCGGTGCTCCGGACCACCGCGCGAGACGCTTTCTGCGAATCGATCAGCGCGCATCGCACTACCCCCACCGCCTTCTCTCCAGACTTCTTTTACGCAACCTCGACTGCTCCTTTGCCCTGTAGACTGGTCGCGGTGCATCGGATGACGCTGGTGTCCTTACAATCGTGACAATCTTGCTCAGAACCTTTTTTGCTATTGTATCCCGCCAAAACGAAACTCAACGGCAGTTTAAGAGAATCGTGATCGCGATGCTCTTCGACAGAACACCGAACTCTTTGGACGGTCGAACACGCATCAAAGTTCAAAATAGTCGAAGACCACAAAGCAACAATATTAGATTTTTGGTGATTCATGAAAAGGCGCTAATTTGCTCTATAGAAATTTCCGGCCATTGACAGCCGAGCGCGATCAATCAACATCAACTACAGCAACATTGCGAAGAAGCAACAAACCTCTTTCACCAAAGTTTCTCACATATGATCAATTTCACCTCGTTTTTAAAAATAGCCAACGCTTAAAAATAAACCGGCAAAATGAATAAATCGCCGTTCAAAAATCGTCTAAATCACATGCTACTCCTTTACGTTTAAAGGTAAGGAGCGAGGTTGGAAAATGCGCTCACAAACCGCACCAACGCGACGGCGAGACCGCGCGGCGGCGAATCGAACTTGCCGCGTTGCGTGTGTTACGCACTGAGAGAATTACTGTAGCACGTCCGTGACGCAGCGTTCAAATGATGCACTTTATTCGCCCCGAACGATTGCCGGCTTCTCTCGTTACCCAGGTGGCATAATTTATCGGAATCATGTTCACGGAGCAAAGATATGGATGGAACACGTAGAAAAGTGAGTCTGTCCTATGAGATCGTTGCGCGTGCAGCGACTGCACATCGAAGATGGTACGCACATACAGGCATTACATCGAAGCAATTGTCCAATTTACTACAAGCAGCGATGAACGAGCAATCTTGAAGAGAATGAAGCGAATGAAGCGAATTACTAAGTTTATGCACTTCTTTTCATCAAATAGTCGCCACCAAGTGCGTCCATCACGATCCGTTCCCTCTTCTGCGCTTCCCGCGATCGCTTCATCAGTCGGTAGACGCCTTGGCGGATCTCCGGATCGGCGAGCAGCTCGTATACGCCCGACGCCGCGTGAGCTCGTTTGCCCAGCGCCATCCCACCCAGCGAATCGAAGAACTGCCTTTTCTCCTAAACAACACCATCATCATTATTATTCACAAACATCGTTCACCAAACAAACAAGCCATACCTGAGCGCTGGCCAAAACGAATACCATAGCGAAGACCAAGACTAGAGCCTGTCCGACCCGTGACATGATGCAACGATGTTGCGACTTGAACGAACAGCTCGCAGTATCGCCTGAAGATAAATAGCCGGGTGATGCGACCAGACTATAAATCGCCGATCGCGCGCAACTGCCCCCGCACGAGTTTTGTCGACTCTCGGGGACGAAAGAACGTCGCTGTCACTTGCATGCTAAGAACGGCGGAAATTGACTCCCCCCCGACTCGGCAGGGTGCTTTCACACACACATTCACATACAAACACGTAACAATTGGCATCACGCTATCGGGGCCAGGTGAATGGCACCGCCGACCAACAAACATCTGCTGCTCAACATATTTCGGATACACAAACACAGAGAAGACCTCAACAGGTTGGCGTTCCCGACCGACCGACCTCACCGAGCACCAACCGACCCGAAGAAGCCAATGGCGGCGCGATCGGGGGAATGCTATTTGGAGGTGGTTCCATGACACGGAAATCGAACAGGAAATGGACCGTTCTTCAACAGAAACTGGGCACTTGGCGGCTATACTGTCAACAGGCGGTTGCAAATCAAGCGGATTAACGGCCAACAGGGCAGCCGTTGCATATATCCATGCAGCGGCTCGAAATGGCGACAATTTGCTCGCCTGCTGCCTCCGTGACGTCGTTGTCCGCCCCACTACGTCGCCTTCGCCCTCTCCTTCCGGCCCGCAACGGCCTCCACACCAACCCCCGCGGCCAACTCTCAATCAGCCCATCCATCAAGTCTCCCCAATCTGCATACTAATTCTTCTTATTGGGTTGTCGTCGACGTTTACGAAATGTAGAAAAACTCGGCGCGAAACGAGTGACGACCGAACAACACATTGACAATCAGCAAGGACACGGCGGATATTAGCTTAATTCCACTCGCTGTGCCATCCCTTGGCGTGCCTCTCTCTCGTTAGATTGCAAATGAACTGAATTTTTCGCAGAATTTGTACTTTCTTATGTTAAAGTCATTTTCTGTTCGTATATCAAACATCAGGATAAGTTCGACATCTCAAGAGTAGATCAAATATTTCACTTAATTGGGTCCTAAGCTCGTCCGGGTTCTAATATAGCAGTCTAGTGCTAATGAATTGCTTAAAGTTATTTCAAAAAAGCAAAAACAACATAAGAATAGTGAGAGTGAAGCTATCCTATGAGCTTAATATTTCTTATACGAATAATAGATGGTGAGTATAGCAGAGTAGCCCGAAGACGAGCGCCCACTTGAAAGCGGCGACGGATATCGAGGATATTTCATCGTGATTCGGGTCAGCCTGTTGAGCAAGTCGGTCATTACGCATCGACCGTTGCGGAGCATCCACGAGTCGATGAGGTAGACGCCGGAAGACGCGCTGATTTCGCAACTAGTTTAGAGCCGTAAACGCCATTTATCTCCTGCGAGCTCTGGGAACTCAGGTCAACAATGCCAAAGAACGCGTTGATTTTCACGACAAAGTCGACGCTGTGAGCGCCAACGTACACCTGTTGGATCTCATTGGTGTCAACATGAGGCGGCGCGCTAATTTCAGTAAACTAATCGTCTTGTCGAGCAAACTTCCTGTTCGAGAGTGCCGCCGCCGTGCTGCTGATATGCGTGATGATGTCTCTAGGGACACGGATTGAACCAGTGCGACTACGCGAGGAATGGCCGCCGATCGGCTGATCGCATCGTACACGAACGGCGCTTCTAAAGGCGCATCTAACGGCGCATCTAACGGCGCTCCGAAGACGAACGGCTCGTCCATCTTCGAAGGAGATGAAGGAGATGAAGGAGATGTCCGCGCGGCCTTTTTTCAAAGACTCGCGCGGCGTTACTCGTCACTCAAACTCAAAGATGAACATTTAGCCATAAACTGCGGGCTGTTTCGCTACCGAATCGTATCCGAGAGATGCGCCTCGGTAGAAGTAGGAAGGAAGTTAGCTAAAAATACGAAGGATGAAACGCGGTTGCTGGAGGTGACAAATTTCACGCGGCTTCCGCGTCCGATCGCGCTTGCCATAGCAGCTGTTCGACGTTCGGCCAACGCAAAACGCTCTGCCTATTCTCGTAGTACGTCATCTGCAGCAGCGCAGATGACAATCTCTTTTGTCGCTAATTTCATCGCCTACACTTCCCCGTTCGGTTTCAAACTTGACAAGCTATAAACGCCCTCTTTCAATCTAATACACTTCAACATCAAGTTTTAAAAATATCTTATATACCTTAGCATGTGGTCGATCTGTCCTACTCTACGTGTCACGGTGCGTGAACAGGACATTGCTATTTTTCATCATATTTTACTGCATCTTCTTCATCTCTAACAACCGACTAAACAAAACGCATCACGAAGAACAAGACCATTTCACGCATTTGTCTTCTGCTGCTTTCTAGCGAGTTTGTTGCGGAACTTGTTGGGATTGACGCCGTACGCTCTGAGTCGGTCGTCGGATACGGTGTCCAACGGGACCTTTTTCTTATTTCGACGGCGCGCTTTAGAGCCCTCTTTCTTTTCAGCCGGCGGAGCGTTGGATGCGGAACTATTCGCGGAAGTCGGTGCGTCATTCGCACCTTCCGTCGACGACTTGTTCTTATTCTTTTTATTTTTCTTCTTTCGAGACTTGCTCGTTTCTGCAGTTGCATTCGTTGCAGACGAGCTGTCAACAGGAGCCACATCTTCAGCATCGTCCTCTTCATTCCTCGACGTTTTCTTTCTAAAAGCAAAAGTTCGCAGTCATTTCATTCAATCGTCGCAATACTATATTAAAATGTTAAAATCTCACAAAAATCTCAACGCGAATATATTCATACTGTAATTATCTCAGTCATTTCGAAATATATGTCCGAAATGAGTTTTCTTCCTTTTCTCCGCAGACCCAAGATTAACTTGCATTATTAGAGACTGTGGTGTACAGATATAACATAAGTGTACCCGGCTGGCGGGACACAAAAAACTACTCACCTTTTGCCACCGAAATCGCTGGTGAATACGCGCTGCTTTTTCGCCACATCCTGCGCTTTCTTCTGGTACGCTTGAACATCGTACTGTTCTTCTTTGTCAGAGCGATACTGAGTGGTCTTCTTCAGCGAAGCCCATGCGTTCAGCTGGCGATCGTCGGCATTCAAGATCTACAATTTTATTATGATCAACGATCAGTTCAAGCGTCATTTATGCGATCTTATTCCTCAATTTGCGGTGGGGCGCGCTATAAAGCGTATTCTGGGTGCGCTCCTAGGGTAATCGATAAACATCACTCTTTATTGTTCCTTTCTCACTCTGCTCTTAATGAATACGGCCCATGAAATATCGCGTGTTTCGCATTGCAATTACAGCTAAGCGATATTGTTTTTACGCTCAGAGGAAAGTAATTCGTTCTTTGTGCCTCGAAGCAAACAAAATGCCCATAACAACTCAATTCAGAATGGTCCTTAAGAATTTGGAGAAAGAATAGGAATGTGAACAATCAGCATTTCTTGCATTCATGTAAATAACACGCAATATTTGTTTCAAAATTGTCAATATGATTTTCATTAGAGCGTCTGGGTTTAAGGAAGAACTGCGGTCACGTTTAGCTAAAAGAAATGTATCAATTCTTTTCGGCCACCAATGGCAAGCTGTTAAGCAATAAGTTTATTTCATTATAAACAGATATAATTCGCAGCCAGCCTGTCATGGGTAGCTGAAAATAATGTGCTTGACATACTTCTTCAACGGTCAGCCCGAAGTCATTGACGGGCACGGAGCGATATTTGAATCGAGTGGTCGTGTCCCCAATGACGTCTTCGTAATCCAACTTGTAATATTCATTGAAGTATTCCTCGAACGTTTTTTCGCCTGAAAATTGCGCTGTCAATCACTGTCGCGACAGATGTCGGTTTTTTCAACGAACTCGGATCGAAGCGCGGCTTTTCGCGACTGACAGCTTCCGCAAACTTGGAGTTTCGTTTTCGCTTTCGCTTCCTCTTAGAACCACCGGGGGCGTCTTCAGTGGAGGCAGTCGGTGCTTCGTCGTTTTCCTCCTTTAAGCATAGCAACGGTATAACAAAACCAAAAACATAATCACGGTGTTTTAGAAATAATTAGCCACCTTCCAAGAGTAACTTTGCTCAAAGTATGACTAGTTACTTCTACGACACCATCTTAAGGCACTAAACGAACCGCTTGATCGGCGTTGGCGGCACCAGCTGTCGATCCAATGGGGAATTCATCGTAGTTGGGCAAATCCTCGTCGCCTTCGGAATCGGAGAACTGCGGCTTTTCTTCATCTTCTACGCCTTGACTGTAGTACTTGTCGTTGAACATTTTCTGCAAATTGGAGAAATCCATAAAGCGGCAATTATGATTAAATTTCATAAAACTACTTCAAGTGTAGAATTACGAAATTATGGTACTACAATAGTTTTATAAATGGGACCTAGCGAGTACAACACTAACCTGCATTTTCCGGTCGTATTCGGCGGGGTCAAAATCCCCTTCCAGATCGTCCATGTCCACGGGCAGTTCTTCGTCACCGCTGATCGCCTTCAGTTTCTTAAGTTTTTCCTCGATTTCTTTGCGTTTCATCGTCTTCATCTGCTTGATCTCATCGCGTTTCTGCTGCTTCTCCTGCAAATGCATAAACAATTTACACTCAGGATTTTTTGACCAAAATCGCAATGACGCGTCAGACATTATTGCTAGCTAAGGTGCCTCCTCAAGATAACCTTTTCTATCGCGAATCAACATTTTTTGTCAAGAATTATTAATTGTACTTTTTATACGTACAGTTAACAATAGAATAATAGTTATGAACTATAGGAGCACTGCTCCTGATTCAGGCATCACTTTCATCCTTACTGACGAAAAATATCACGAATTCCATACAACCCAAACAACCTAAAACTAAAAAATCACGCACTTGTTCCTTGCGCTCTTTGTACGAGTCACGTTGCTTTTTACGACGCTCATCGGGGCGTCGCAACGACTCCTTCACCGTACGCGGGAACTGTTTGATCTGAAAGAGGCACCGAGTAGACAACAAATGAACTAACTCGGCCAACGAACAAATTCTTGATCCGGCTCCTCAAAGCGGAAGTTGTACTTGCGTTCAAAGTCGCGTTCCCGCTCGAGCTGCTCCTCCTCCTCTTCTGGATCTTCAGGAGCTTCGGGATCGTTAACAATCTCGTCGTATGTCGGAACCCTGAAATACTCCGAGTGGCATTGGAACGATCACTTGTCGCCACAAGCGGCTTACACCAGTACAATATATTTAACTTCTACCGTATATTACTCTGTATAGACTCTTGGGCTACTCAGACGTTCGCGTGTGCGGAATATCTCGTGAAAATTTTAAATATTTGGTACTGGTGTTAGGCGCTTGTCTTGCTGCCGCCCGGGCGCAACTTACTCGTTCGAATCCGTCGCGTCGTATCGCTTATTAAGCAGGTAATCGCGCAGGAAACGCTCATCGGCGTCGAGGTTCGGATCCGACCAGATATCCTTCAGCGGTTTCTGCAAACACAACGCATCGTTATATGTTTCTATTGCAGAAATATCGCGAAATCGACGGTGATACTATCATTACTATAATCTTAAGCCGCCATGACTATTTGTATATCGCGCTTCGTTACTGCGTCTCGCAGTAGCAATAGCGTTAATTGAGATGATTTCGTATTTAGTAATAAAGTGTCGATAAAGTAAGTTGGCACGGATTATAACTAAACGTGCGAGACATCTAACGGTAAAATTTACAAATCAACAAAAATGTTCACCAATGCTTTCTTGTCTTCCGTGTCGGGCGATTCCTTCCGTCCCTTGAGCCAGTCGTAGTAATCTTCATCTTCTTCTTTCTTAAAGTTGGCGCTCATTAAAATCTCTTATCATTTGTGACTGTTAAACATACTTATACCTGCGATCATAATATTAATGATTGCGACTAATTAACTGGCAATCCTGGTGAGATTTAACTAGATGTTAATCGTTTCTCCATTTTTAGGGCAAACATTTTTTGCTTCATAGAGTAAAGTGACTGAATTTTGGCTTCATAACTCTTCACACAAACTGCGACTGATAGAGTAGCAGCACGTACTATGTCGTTCATTCGACGAAGCATTTAAAACGGATCTTGTGAAGTTGATGCATTGTTGCTATTAAACTACATTACACCGAACCGCAAATAAGAACCACGATTAAAGTTACCTGGCGTTCCTCGGTCTTGACGCGCTTCTTCAGCAATTCACCGTCATCGTCATCATCGTCCTCATCGAGCAGAGCGGTCTTCAACCTGCAAGCTCAACCGTCAACGAAGAAGCCAAACATCAACCAGCTCACTCGTTCTTCAACGCGTTTTGCTTCTCATAGTAGCTCGGGCCCATACTCGGTCCTGGTCCGTCCTCATCTTCGTCGCTGATGTCCCTAAAAATGTTCACTAATGCACGTGAGATGAACACTGATGCATCAACTACAGTACCCTCCACGATCGACGACTAGCTTGCGTTCGTAATCTTTCAAAAACATCGGCTTCTCCTTTGTCTTCTTGGCCTTCTTGTCGGGACTGGGCTCTGCGGAAGCGGGAGCCTCGTGAAAGAAGCGCTGCTGCTCGTCGTAAATCTTCGGGTCTTTCGACTTGAGCGCAGACAGGGCTTTCAGGAAGTCCTTCTCCTGCTCGGTCGACCATTCCTGACGCGAATATTAAGAGTTAGATCACGATCATACGATCACTCTAAGACCATTTCATAAAACTAATGTAAATATAATCATATATTTCTATATTTACATAAATGTTATGATATAGGATTTACCGCTGGTTCTTCGCTCGACGAACTATCGCCGCTATCACTCAGCTCCGCATTTTCACCGTATCGATCTTTGACTAAAATTATCGTAATCAAGCAATGCAGAGTAAAACAAATCGAATTTCGTTACATTTCTGCATCTCCTCCAGACGTCGCCAGTTGTCATATCGGGTGGCATACGCCTGATTGATGTGCAAGCCATTGTCGCCGGCTTCCTCCTCGTCAGAGTCGATCAGCGCCGCTCCGTTCTTTTTCGGCATGGCGCGGTCTGCTTACGTGGACTACACTATCCTGAAAATTGTATCCTGGAAACGCTATCCTTCAAGCAGAAACTACAGTAATCAAAGTATTAATGCAGATTGGATTACTGCTATCAAGCCAAAGTAATATATTCAAACGAATAAATCTTTTATTGCAGTATTTTTTGGTTCACTGAATTAAGGTCGAGCAACAAAGACAATCACATATCACAAAGTTCACATTGCTGAACCGGCTAGGACACTTGTTGACATTACCACGTAGAAGAATTTGGTCCACAAGAAGGCAAGCAAACGATATCTCGAATAACAGCTCTGAATCTTCCACTCGTGAGCGAATACTTTTAAAAAATAACATATTTTATAAACAAAAAACACAGCAACAGCTTACCGCAAGAAGTTTTAAAAATTAAAATTCACAAAAGAGATTCACAACAAAATATTAGGAAGCACAACCAGACCTATTGGCAAGAGAAGGGAGACATTTGATAAATCAAAGGCGATCATTGGAATGAATCTGACAGAGTGAGATCAACAGCAAAATTCAACAAACGTTATCTACAGTAAACTATGGCAAGAAAAACGAAACTTATATTTTCGGAAAAATTCAACAATAATAGTATCTAACCGTAAATATTATTTATACCCAATTTAATTTCCAAAATTTCCACTTTAATAATGACACTTTTGCATAAAAACAAAAAGGATATTTTCCATATTTATTTGATTTGGAAAGCGTCCACTTTGAATTGAAAAGTACTCTATTTCATTTGAAAGTGTCCTTGTTAAAGCGGAAATGGTATATAATTAGCCGAGTACAACACCGATATCATAGCCATTCACGAGTACATCGTGATGACCTCCTTGCCGGTACCGCGAACGAGCAGCACTCGAGGCAGCTTTTCCGTCAGCATCTCCAGGTATTCCATGTAGTTCTGCAGGCCGATTCGAGTGCGCGGCGGTCGCGGCAGGTTCAGCACCACCAGCTGACTGTCTTTCGAATATTCCAAGATCTTCTGGTTCAGTCGCACTGCAGTGTGCATCTTCTTTACCTGTAATCATAGATGGATGAAAAAGTTGGCGTGCGCTATTCAGTTTCAATCCTCGCGCTAGTGTGCGACAAGTCACTTTTTTTACAACGAATGAGGAGCGTGTATCATTCGAGTGTAAATAGCTTCAAGTGACACGACCTATAAATGCCGTTATTTTTTGCAATAAAAGCTAAACTTGCGAGTAATCGAACATCACACATTGTTACAATAAATGTTCGCAAATTTTCTAGTCAACTGCAAAGCGTAAAATATGGCTGAACTTTGAGAAAAGATTGTGAGACCAACCCAGTGACTGTCAAATGCCTCTTAGATGACAAATCAGCTTTAAAATGTTCTTTGTACATATTTCGCACGCTCTATACTAGTCCTAATATAAAACTGGTCCCCCATTCACTTGAAAGATATAAATGAAATGCACGCCACGTATAAAAACAAACCTTTTCGCGATCGAGCCGTCTTAGGCGCTCAGCCTTCAGCTTCTTCACCTGGGCGGGAGTGAACGCAGGTTCGCTCGCCTTCGCCGCTCTAAAAGTCAGTGACAATCAGCTGAACAAATGCGAACAAATCAAGAAAAAAGACCAACTCGTCACCGCTCACGTCCGAATGGCCAAAGTCGAAGCCTCTTAGAGTTTCAGTGTCGGTATCGCTGTCGCCCTTAGAATCGTGATCTTCGACAGTGAGGCGAATATGCGAGGCGGCAACCCGACTGCTAGTCATCCGCTGAGCGTCTATACCAAGACAAACTGTTACAACAACAATTTATGATCGCTACGAGTAACAAGAGAGCATTTTTCCCGTTCCAACGCAGGATCCGCTTTTCTGGGTGCTCCTAAGAAGATCTTTTATTACGATAAGTGCCATTCCTCAGTAGGCTGTCACATGCCTGACACCGGGAGTTCCGATATAGTGAATCGAACCCGGGCCTATACAGGTGATAGCCATAAATGCTACCATAAGACCATAGCGGAACTTCGAATAACAGGAGAGCGAGGTGGGGAAAAGGAAAGGAGCGGAGGACAGATCGGGCTCTGTGAGTACAGATAAAAAGAATGAGTTGAAGTATGGTATCATCGCGGATATTATTCAATTATTAGTAGTCCGACCGCGTCCCACGACACAAACATTGCCAAACAATGTCTCATCTGAAGGCTTCAAATACCTAGATTGGGGACGAGACGTTTTCCTTCGATCGTACGACGCGGCGCGCCAACTGGGGTCGTATCCATAGACTGCGTCTTGCGCAGATCGGCTTTCGACTTGCGGTGTACTTCGGTAAGTAATTGCGGCTAAATGGGAGGCATTTTTGAATCTATCACGCTGAGTTTCTTTTAAAACTTCATTCAAAGCAAAGGAAGATTCTTACCATAGCTTGTCTTTCCTTCGGTGACAAATGGAGTTCGCTAATATATTTAGAGCGTTCTTCCATTTGCATCGTTCGTTGATAGGCGTAGGCAGAGACTTCAGAACCGCTTAGTTCTACAACCTAGAGGCGAAATTAATGCGTCAATTCATTTTCAATCGCTAATTGTAGCGCCAAAACGAACTCTTTTAACTTATTAGTATGTTTCCGCCTTAGGGACACTTTGGGAGATTGCAGAAACAAAAGCGGCCTTTGCTTCGCCTCAACCCCACCAGTGTCTGCAATCAGTCAAAAGGGTGAGAACCGACACACTCAAAGGGCCATTTGGGGGACGATTTACCGAAAAATACCCACTCCCATTATTCGCTTTGAAAATGTCATGAAATTCAAATTCGCGGCTTACCGTAACACTGGCGTCGATGCGCAGTTGATAGACAAATTTCTGAAGGTCTTCTTTCATCTTAACGCTATTGTCCAGCGCCTGAGCGACTGCGAATAGACGCAACTGGCAACCGCGCCAAACCTAAAGTAAGCTCTTAACCAATAGTCTCAACAGAGAGTTAAAAATTTTCGATCAATAACAAGAAATCTCGTCAAGCATCGTAGCTGGCAACGATGAGCTCGCTTTTCGGTGTAGGAACACCATTTTTCACCAAGAACGATAGTTTTTTCTTGGTTGTTACGAGCGTAAATTGATAGAAAGAAGCGCTTTCAAATATCGAAATAGTTTGCTTCATTCAATTAAAGATTTCTTGTTACTGGCCGACAAATTTTGACTTTAGAAATGCATACTTTGTGCTGCTTCAGAAGGAAAGAAATGAGGAGCAGAAGGCCTCCGTCGAGTAGAATCCACCAAACGTCGATGGAACCATTCAGTCGATGATGCGGCAGAGGAAAGTCGATCAAGCCCTTCGGCACGATCAGACACATGTCCATTGCTGCGCCGCGATGAATTTTGTCTGAAATGTAGAGACTAAATATTTTTAATAAGCGGCAGTGTATTGTGGGTTTTTGGATTAGAAAGTAGAGAAAGTGCGGTGACTCCCACTAGAGGAAATGTTGACGACTGAGAACGCCGCATGGAAGCGAGAATTCTTCGACCATACCTCAACGCTCACGAGCAACACAATTTTTCAGCCTAATTGCACCTTTGACCTCATCGACTCTTTCGCCTCCATCACCCTGCTCCCCGAGTTTTATAAACACTTACTCTTACTGTTGCAAACTCTAAAAAAACACATAATGAGCTATTCTTTCAACAAAAAAGCAGAGAGAAATGCAAAAACAAAGCCTTGCCGAGAAAGTTCCAGTACTCTGGTTCGTTGCCGTCGTGTTTCTGCCAGTATGGCCATCCAACCATGATAGTATTCGGTCGGAGTCCGCCGATGCCGACGCTCTGAATGAGGGTGGAGAAACTGCCGGCGAGATGGTTCTGGTTGTACAGCATAGTGATGGCGAAGCCTAGGAGATCGGCCTCGGCCATGTCGTCCTTGATGCGCTGCTTCACTTCTTCCGCTCGCTGTCTATCGCCCACGCATGTGGCATCCCCTTCCAGGAATGACACTGACACTGCTAATCCCTTCCCTGCCTTCAGCTGACTCGCCAGATGAAACATGTTCATGCTGTGCTGTTCGTCCACGTCCACTGAGTCGTACGGCTTCATCAGTAAGAGCAGCTGCGGTCTGCAACAGTCGTATCAGTATACGATAATCGAATTTTCTGTCGAGTGAAGCATATTCAGCTTACAGTATTGTAATTACGGGTTCAGCTCCAATAGAAATAAACATTCCTCGTGTTGAGAGAAGTGAACAAATTAAATGTGTGAAAACCTGCAACTAAACCTTCACATGATAAGATCAACCCGAAATGTTGTACCCATCTCATAAAAACTTGAATATGGAACACACTGCAATAAAGAATAAGACATGTAAAGTGAAAAAATACTCAACCGCCAGTTCTTGGGATGAGGATCCTTGTCTTCAATCTTCATGAGACTGTACTGAGCAGTCGTCAGCGCCAAACCGCGAATACCATCGCCCCACTCTTTCTTCGCCCTGAATCATGTTCGTTTATTGATTTGTTTTAAGAAGTAGAAGGAAATTCAAGGAATACCCCTTCCACTCAACGTATTTGTAGATGGCGAGACAGAGGCAGAGCGAGAGAATCGCATAATACCAATGCGTCGAAAACATGATGAAGAAACAGATGAACGCGCCGACCAGCGAGAAAAACCTAAAAAGTTCATATGAGTAATGTCACTTTAATAAGGACAAAATTTAGTTCAAAAAGGACGTATTTCATAAAAATTTGACATGGCAAATGTCCTATTTGAATCGAAAGCGTCATTAAAGTGGAAAATGGTACAAATGACATAATTCGCAGCCAGCTTGCCATACATAGGTAGAAACAATTTACGATACATATCTCTTTAGGAGGAAAAACACAAACCAGTGGTAGAAGCGGAATCGCGGCCGCCAATTGGGGGCGCCGAGTAGAGAGTGAAGAGCGCAGATGAGGTTGACGAATGCGTAACACATCAGGAAGAAAAAGTCGACGATGGGGGCGATGTGGTCGATGCCGCCAACCAGAATGGCGCACTCAACGATCAGCGTCGTCAGCAGCAACCTGAAGAACATGTTCGAATGTGTTCACTGCCTGAATCTAGTAATTATTCGGGGATTATGCTTTGATTCGGTGAAGCGGCACAAAGTTTGACGAACTTGAATGCAAAAATTACGAATAACGATGCGAGAAGGTGAAACAGGTGTGGTTGAACGAAACGTTTGAGAAGATATCGTCAAAACTTTTCGGTCAGTAACAAAAACTCTCGCCAGGCACCGTAGTTGGCAAAAATGAGCTTGCTTTTCTGAGCTTACACACAGGTTTTCCTCAAGAATGATAGTCATTTCTAGGTTTTAACGAGCGTAAATTGATAGAAAGACGCAATAGACTTTCGAAGCAGTTTGCCTTATTAAATTTGAGATTTCTTGTCAATGATCAACAAATTTTGACTAGAACTCATGTGTAACTGTCGCATAACGTACCCGCGCATGGGTTCATTGCGGCCAGTGACGACGCTGAAGGGTCGAAGGGCGGGAATGACGTTGTCCTTGGCGATCGACTGAAGAAGCCGAGGGGCGCCTAAACGACTACGCTATACGCCGTCGCGCACGCAAGCGTCGCTTACTGCAAAGGCACTGCAACGCAGCGCCAAACGCCGACGTGAACGACCCGATCAGCAATATCCACGGACTTGGCCACGCTAACTCTGCCACTACCATTCCGCCGCCCAAACTTTGACCGTATCTGCAATAAATGTCGTCGTTTTCGCGTAACTTATTCGTTACTCTGCATCGACGCGTTCATTGAATTTTAAATATTAAATTTTATTTGTAGTTTTAGATTGTCTCGACCGACTTAATCGAATAATGTACGCTGGACTGTCGTCTCTGAGTGATATTTTGTATTGCTAACCAATCCTAAGTGAGCATGCTTTCGTATGTTGTGTCTCACTTTAATCGCGCAGGCCTTACTAAATGATCGAACTTAATATTCGCTTTCTGCTGTTCGTCCGGGCTCTTCCCCTTCCTGAGTCTACACTCCAATTTGACACCTGCTCTCCTCTACATTAATACTCTTCACCCTTCCGTTAGTAAATCAGAAAATATCTCGCTTTCACCCCTTATCCTTTTCCCAAAAACGTTGTAAAATAATAATAGTAAATGACACCAATAAATTCAGACTGACTTGTCTCTGAGCACAGGTCCCGTGATGCTAGAACCAAATACAAGGACGAGCGATAAATATACGAATGACGTTGTCAACTGGGCGCCGATCGTCCCGATTGGAATACTTTTCTGCGGATCTTTCAAATCTCCTGAAAAAGAAAAGATTATCTTTATGATCGTTGTCAATTCTCGAAATTCTTTCTTCAGGACGAACGGACAAAAGTGATGCCTGAATTTCAAGACTAAATATACTCGAAAATTTCGCAGTAATGGCTAGGAACATTCACGACCAAAACTATTATTTCATAAAGAAATTGGAGAGCAAATTCGTGACAGAGTCGAGAGCAGAAGAATAAGCGTACCGCTCATGTTCGATCCTGTCATGATTCCGGTGACAGATGGAAAGTAAATTGCCAACAGCAAGAAGAATGACGTCGTTAAATCCTGGTACACTTCTCGAGATTTATCCGCCGGCACGCCAGGATTCGCCTCGCCCTTTTGCATGTACGAAGTCACCATGTTGCCTAAACATCATGGTAAGCGTTATGGTCAGCTTATAGTTTATATCATTTGCACTTAAATAAGGCCACTGAACAATTTTAAGAGGACGTTTATCATACAGATTTGACTTGAAAAACGTCCTATTTGAACTGAAATGTCATTAAAGTTGAAATAGTATAAATAATTTCGAGTGTACAGTTTCAAAGCGCATACAATAAATAAAATTGTCCACCGTTAAGTAACGTTACCAAACAGTCGATAAACTTTTCGTTCGTATGCGTTTTGAAGCATGCACCGCGAAATCTTTTCAGCATTATGCAGGCCTCAAGTCCGCAGGAAAAAGAGAAGTAATAGCAGACTCACTCTTGACAGCCTGGCTAAGAAAACCGGGGAAGGCGGACACGCAACGAAGATCGCCGGACTGGAACTCCGCATCGCAGGTATCGTTTGGACAGAAGGATGCGATGAGCAGCGGTGAATTGTGACGACAGTATAAGCAGACGTCCGAGCTATCCACCCCTACCGGCATGTATGCGTCCATCCGCAGCAAGTGGTCATTCAGCATGCAAACACTGAAAACGACTCCCATCCAATTATAGAACAAAGAAGATGAAAAATGTTACGATTTTCCCGCCATTGGATCAATGGCTTTTTGAATGCCGCCTGCGTAGATGGAAAGTACCGACAGGACGACGCAGAACAGCGACACCTGAAAAAAGGCTGTTAAATATATCAAACAGTACGCTAAACAGACCGGCGCGAAGAGTTGAACAAATCGAACGCCCATCGCGACAATGAGGAAAACGATCAGCAGCAAAGCGGAAGCATAGATGCGGATATTGTTGGTCATCATTCCAAGCAAGCCTGAATCAAGACACGTCAAATTTGATATCAAATGTCAAGAGAAACCATCGTCACCAGTGTCCTGATGTACTTCGGCGCCGCCGATAGTGATTGACGGAAAGATGTAGAGCTTAAAAGGAGAGTCGAGAGTTAAAAATTTGCGTTACAACCTGCTTATTGTTTAGATGATTCCACGGCTTCTGTTTCGAAACGTACGCAAGAGATGCGATCATTGATTATTTTATAACAATATTAAGTATTCGATAGTCCTACCTTTTGCGTGCGTTTCAAAGCGAAACCTTTGAATCTTTTTCACTGTATATATAACATTCCGTCCTTTCCCTTTCGAAGCGTACAAAAGATGCGATAAAAGATTATTTAATAATATTACTAAATGTTCGATAATCGTACCTTTTGCGTATATTATAAAACAAAAACCGTGGAATCTCTTCGGCTATAAACAGGCCTTTATAAGTACAACTTACGAGTATGATCTCGACGCTTCCGACCAAGTACATGGCGGCCGCAACGGCGTTAGCCAAGTAGAAGAGCACGCCGACAGCCGTGCCGAACTCGGGCCCGAGGTTGCGCGATATCATGAAGTAAGAACCGCCGCTCTCCACCACTCCATTCGTTGCGATTGCGCTCATCGAAATGCACGTCAGAAATGTCTGTACACACTCACACTTTCCACAAGCAGTTGATATTGTTGCAAAAGCTCACGCAGAAACAGCAGAGAGAGATCATGGCGAAGCTTTGAGTCACGCCCATAATGCCGACGATCCAGAAGAGACGAAGGAACATAATGACGCCGAAAATGTGCTGAATCGTCGGGAGGTACACGCCCAAAACTACGCCCAAATTCGCCTGCAGAAACATCGGTTCACTTTCACTTTACAAATCATGCCTGGTGTATCTGGTTTTGTGAATACAAGCCCTGCGGCTTATTTTTGGAATACGAAGCTTTCGCTGGCCATTTGGCTTTTTAACAACTATTCGAGCCCGCAATATCATTGTTCTTTGCGGTTTTCTTAAAAATAGTATACTAATCAACAAGTTTTTAATCGGAATTGAGCAATTTTGATTGATAAAATTGAGTAAAAATCGATTATTTTGACTGCCTTATGGTATAGAGTATGATGTAATTGTAGGTTCCTGAGCGTCGCTTTCCTTTTCAAACACAAGCGTTGGGACTTCAATTAGATCTACTTCGAATTGTATATGCAAGTACCTTTCCCGTCTTCGTTTCGCTCTGTTCGACTTCGACGGGTCCGGGCAAGGTGAAGCCGCGGAAGTAGGAGGCAACCAAAGGAGCGCTCGGCTCGTCCTCGTAGAGGGCCAGGCCCCCGCCGCCGCCCGTCTTTCGCCATACCAACGACCCCCATGACGACAGCAGGCCGCCCAACGTTCGCGAGCGGTTCAAGCCTTCGCCTGAAAATGGCGAAGTGTTAATTGACGGAAGCAGTCAAGCGAGGGGTGATTGCGAAATGCGAGTTGTGAGAGAGGAACGTGACGTAGTTGACAAATGTCGGCGCTGCTGAGCGTGATGGCGCGGAATGAATCGCCTCACCCGTGCATGAAGCCGTGGCACCTATTTAATGTGCTCGACAGTTCGACCGGCTGATGAAGTAAATCCATCAAACTATTAAGTGCCGAAAGAATTCTCTTTATGTGAAAAGCTGCGCCAACGCAGTTCTCTTGAAATTTCTCTTCAAACGTCGACCGCCCCGTTGAACACGCACAGATTCGCACGTAATGCTATGCTGTCCGCGAGAAAAATCTTATCGACTAACGCAAAAGGTCTTACTGCCATCGACGACTCGAACGGCGGTCGGGTCACGCTGCGAATTCTCGTCTATGACAGAGAGACTGCGACGAGGCGACTTTGTCGGAGATCTGCAACGAAAAACGCTGATTATCAAGATTTAAAAATTAACGCACACCACGCATGCAACAAGCAAGGGAAAAAGCGTCGAAAGCGCAGGAAAAGCAGCAGAGTTGCACGCCCGATAACCAATAACATGTTAGCATGAAGCGAAAGGACTGGCTCTCGTAGTGGCACACTTTCTTACCGAACTTCAGTTCATGTGAATTAAGATTATGTAAAAGATCTTGGTCGTCGGCCGCTGGCTCTGTTCAAACCGAAAGGTACCATAGGATCTCTAGAATTTCAAAAATTGTTGGTTTTTCCTATATAGGAATACTAGCGCAACGATTTCCCAGATGTCAACAATGCACCAACTTTCGTAGATAATAAACATAATATATTTAGCACAAAACGAAATGGCATATATAGCTATTCTAGAGTTCCATATATACGGCTAAGCGTAAGGGTTTTGCAACGTCTTCGGTACATAAATGTATCAGAATCCGTCCTCTAAACCACTCTTGTCATCGAAAATTACCAATTAAAAATCATCTCAAAACTCAAATGACACGTTATACTGCGCACAATAAGAAAAAAGCGAGGATTACCGATTAATTAACTTGCGCGTACTTGCGCCGCTCTCTACATCACAGCTAATCGAACGCTGAACTGGTCGATTGCGTGTATCCATCTTCGGTCAACCGACGGCCGACGACAAGACGAAGCCGCACGATGTTTGCTGGATCCTCACCAATAATCGGACCTAGTCTAATGCTTCCAATAGTCGCCGTAATCTAGCTATGGGACCCGATTCAGTGAATGGTTGCATGGCAAATATAAGAGCAACTATAATTCACTCTGAGCTATTTAAAGAGCGTTTTTTTACTCAAATTTGCTGAATAAATAAACTTCTACCGCGCCAGAAAAGAAAATGAACAGCAATAAAGAGGTTCAAACAGCTCACCTACCTAGATTTACAACTCCGCAAATCAGAATCTGTAAAAATCGGAAACTTGGATGAAAATTGAAGAGAAAATACCGTACTTTACTTGCTTTAAGTTTTTCAGGAATACATAATATTTCCTTTCCATTCAGGTAAGAGGGAAAATTGTAATATCAAACTGAGTCACAAATTAATTAAATGACTGAGCTCTCAAAAATCCGAGCTTATTGCTATGGGGAATCGTAATTAAAGACAATACTTCCGTTTGCCGTGTAATCGCCGCGTAATACTAACACGCATTTTATTGAACAAAGTTGCAATTTTTCTAGTTGCCGCTCATTATTATATTTGATCAAAGGTCCTTTATTAAAAACTTATGTTGATTCTTCACATTGCGATAGCTGAAACAGTCGAATAATCGTTGAGTATATCTTTAGAGTTTGTTTTATCAGTGTCCTCACGATCATCTCGTTATTCTCGTATTTTAAAATGTTTGCGTTACTCTCATCCTCATGATAAACTTACCGCAAGCAATCAAACGTTGCAGCGGTCACATTTCATTCTCCCGGGGAACCTACTACGAATCTAGAAGCAATTTTGAATTTAATGAGGCGCTCCCAAAGCGGTGTTACATTTACAATACTTATATAATCAATATAGCCGGAGTCTCATTTAAGTGGGCGTCACAGAACTGAGTCAAAAAGACAAGCCATGAAGAGACGGTAAGAATTTGCACGATAAGAGTTAGCAGTACATTTAGTGCTCTTGAGTATTTGCACTCCAACGGCGTGTTTGCAAACGAAGACTGTGACGCTGATTTTGATATGAAGCAGTCGTCCATAGCGTAAAGCGATTACACTACTTCGTGACCCAGCCTCTGCTCCAGTACTGCAGTCAACTATTCTAAAATTCAATGCGTAGCGCAGCCATAAATTTCATTCAGTTTGAGCGCGACAAAAATTTTCTAGTAACTTCCCTTGATTATTAATAGCGCTCAGAAACGACAATGATGTTCATTTGATACAACCATAGCTGTTAACACGCAATGCTGGTATTGTGTAGCAAGGGGAGACGAACTTGAAAGACAGCTATGATGCGCCACTAGTATTAGTGAAATGCGAAAAGACGCATGCTTAGGAACAAATTAGAGATTAATTCATGTTTGCTTCTAGGCTTAAACTAGGGCGTAACCTGAGCATAATGAGTTTATAGCGAGTCTATAGCAGAGCTTAGATCGAATAAGGCGAAGACATACTATACAAGAAGCGTTACATGATCAACTTTTTTCGTCATTGTGAATTTTTCCTACTTTGCGTCGCGTGCGTTGGGCGTTTATGCATTTCAGCATCTCAGCATTTCGCTTCCATACTCTTTTGAGTGGGGTGTCTTCTTCATACTTCCCAACCTGTTAGCAGCAGGATTCAGCAACTGACTCAATTCATCGTAATATTTTTCGTAGAGTAGGATATACAATAAAAAGCGTTTCAGGTTATGCAAAAAGCTAGGAATAAATGTGAAGCAAAGCGAAGGTAGCAAAATAATGTAATAATTTTACAGAAGTCAATTTTCGAGTTCCTAACAATGGAGCCCAATGAATGATTGATATATTGAGTTCGTCTAAAACGTGAAATATCCTTAGCTGAATCGTGATTCATTGTATGTGATAAAGGATAAAGGGTATAGCTTTTTCACTTTCTAATTGAATATGCTCTGAAGTAACAGAAAATTACAAGCAAACTGCTTCCCGTTCAGCACACTGGAAATGGGAAATGCTTGTTGTAAAGAAGAGAGTCCTGTACGGCAAACGACCTCAATCCCATCACAACATGACGGGTATATTGTGTGCTTATTGAAGTTATATTTGGAATTTTCATGCTAATTTCGTTATTGGTTTTCTGTTTAGGTTAATTTCAGTTTAAAAGTAAGACATTTTTATTTAGAGTTAGGATATTTTGGACACTGGCCAGTAGAACTCCCTTGCTAATATCTGAAGATGGTTTACTTCCTCAACCTTAATTTAGCTTCGCTTAACAAGTCTACTAAGGTAAAGCAGGTTGTAAAGTGCCAGACTGATGACAGCGTAAGGAATCTCAATAGTTCACGTAATTTTTTTAGAATTTTTTCGTTTTCATTCACTCTTCTTTACTGAGTAAAAATTTGTTTGCTGAAAATATTGTTTGCAATTGCGGATAAATATTGCAGCGTCACCTATAACAATCATAATAATAAGGGTAGGTTGGTGGGCGCTCCAATCACTGGAGGAACCATCAATCAAGGAGACACCCATAATAACTCACAACATACTAGGTAAGAGAAGAATTTATCACTTACTCATTGATTAATTGCTACCACAATTGTACGCTGGCAAACTATAAACTGAATCACGAAAATTCAGAGTTATTTTTATTAGCGTCGTTGTGAGTTTCAATGTAATAATTTAGTTTCCTGCCGAAAAATTCTGTTAATAGTTAGAAAACTAATTTTTTTTCTAAATAGTTTATATCGTAATTGAAAGCTAAATTATGTTCGTATGCATCAAAACATGGTTTAGAGCTCAAACTTTCAAAGTAACTAGTATGTTTTTCATAGAAACATGTGTATACGACACAAAGTTCATGATAAAAAGACTGCCATACGACAAGATCACACGTACACTTAAGATACTAATTTCACTAAAATAAAAACTTAGCAGAACCTTTAGATTACCGTCAATTCTGAAGCTACACCCAATTCCATATTTATTTCGTCTCAGCCAAACATCGTAGATTAGCAATAAATGTTACTCATTCTACTTCACTTTTCGGGAATTATTATTTCGTCCTTTATTGAAAATAAGTAAGATCGAAAATAGGAAAGCAAATTTATTATAAGGAAATGGATAATTAGAGTACGGCGGAGCATTTGTATACAACGCAAGTTAAGCCCAACGATGGCGCGTTAGGAATTTCAATCGACCGCGTAACTGTTCTTAAGTTTTATCAATTTTACTGATTTTCCTCTGCTGACCGACTCATAATTTGTTTGCCGATAAAGATTGATTGTTATTTCTGGTGAATTTTTCAGCAACAACTTTAAAAGCTTCAATAACGGAGCAGGCATGAATTTGAGCGGTTATGTCACAGGAGAAAGGCCCACCATCATTCAAAACTATAATAATTATGGTTCTGGGTATGAAAAAGATTTCAGCACTTACTTATCCATTAACTTTTACCATAATTGCGCTCTGATGAAACATAAATTCACTTAAGTAATATCCCTTTATCAGTTCCGTTACCTTGGCCGTTAAATTACTTTTATATGAAACAAAAAAATTATTTCGTGATATAAATGATGAAACAGTAAACTTTATTATTTCTCATAAAAAGTGAAATCAAGCAGCGCTAGTGAAAAAAAAGTAACTACTAAAAGTTTTTGTTGCTAAATGTATGCCAACTGTCTCATAGACACGAGTTAAATTTTCCTACTCGTTCTAATCACCACTTGTTCGTTCATAAAGAGCTACTGATAAAACGCAACAGTATTTCTTTTATAAAGCGGATGACAAGTAAAAAGGGTATGCATTTTAACGAAATATCCACTTGTATAACTTGATTCCAGGTGTTAAAGCAGTCGCCTCTGAAATAATCTAGTTATGATAAAACTGTTTCTTTTTTCTTGAATAACATAGCCGCCTCTAACTGCAGAAGCTTCATTCGTAAAACTCGCCTCTGCAATTTATTAAGAAGTAGTAAACCTCAATTACACGACGCCCGCCCAATATTACGGTTAAAATGCGAAAATCAATGATAGTTAAGCAACCCAGTAGGTTATTAAGAACAAAAGACGATGAGAACAGATTGCTTGAATTGAATTATTAAATCCCTTTACTAATATCAAAATAATTTTTGTAAAGCCTAAAAAAATACAAATTTATATTTAGCCAAGCTTCAACTAATTCATCACCAACTTCATCTCAGCCAATAACAGAAGATCGACAACAATTATTAGAAAGGTAAGTAAGATATATTATTTCCTGCTGTCGTTATCGCATATTAAACAATTTATGCCTGCTAAATACCGTAGCTTAAGAGAAGCGTGTGTAAAATTTGTAGAAATGCAGCACTTCAGTTTATCGACTGACTGGTTAGAACATGTGATCAGTTTTGTTGATGTACTTGTTTCGCCACTTATTTAGTTCACATAATGATAAAATAGCAGCCATCTTTGAAAGCAATCTTGAAAAAGTTGATAACATCACAAGATTGTCGAAATTCTTGTATCTTCCTATTTACCATTATTAATCTAAAGATTCTCGATAGAGGCGCATACCAATTACACTCATATAAATAACTAAAGTGTGCATTAAATTCAGTTGGTTTAGAAGTTATCATTATCTGATATTAAAAGGAAATTTCGAACTGTTTTGTTGGTAAAATTTCATTGAATACTAACCTGGCAAAGTAGGTAACAGGGCCCCTCAAAATTCCCTTTCGATTTGAAAATTGGATCGCAATAATACCATTCAAACAAAAAAGTGAGATATGTTTAGGCATTGTAGTATTGCTGCCATTCAAATTCAATAAATTACTAGTAATATCACTGATCTCTCATTAAATATCTTAAACATCCCGTTTTATCTGTATAAATTTAATGCAGTCTTTAAGTTTTTTCCCCTGAATTCGTATTTCAGTGTTCAGCAATCACTGAACGAAAGTTACTTGACAAGATTTCAAAAAGTTTACCCCTTCTCATTGCCGTTTACGTTTGACATTGAAAACACCTGGGTTTCTTTGGCGCTAAAAGACGAGAGATATTCACAAGCAACAGAAAATCATGCAGAACTGCTTAAGAAAGCATTTGACAAAGTGAAAATGCTGATCATTGAAGGAGATCCAGCAACTGGAAAAACATCTCTTATGCGACGACTGGCTTATGAATGGGCAAATGGAAAACAAGAACTACTACATTATGACCTTGTTCTGTACGCCGAATTTCGCGAAGTGCGTGAAAATACATTTAAAAGCATTGCCGAGTTGGTGCTATGGTACTCAAAGAGTTATTTGACAGAACAGGAATATAAAAATCTTAGGAAACTAGTGAATAATGAGCGATTTTGCAAAGAATACCGCATTTTAGTACTCTTGGATGGTTATGATGAATCGTCATTAGAAAAACAGTGTTCACAATTTAGCTCATACACGAACGAAAAAACTATTAAGAAAGGGTTGTTCTTTGATACTGTTATTACTACACGAAAAGGATATTTATCAAATCTCAGAGGACGTGAAGGACGATTTGTATTTGCTGAAGTTCTTGGATTTACAACAGAGGAGCAAAAAGAGAAATATATTTATAATCACTTTCTCTCATCAGAGTTTAGAAATAGAGACAACATTGAAGCAGTACACAGTTTACTGAACAATAATGAAAATATGAACAAACTTGCTGAAACACCTTTGTTTCTGACGTTCATTTGCCTGGTGCATGAGAGGATTGTTGATGGCACACTACTGGAATTATACTGCAATATCATATGGTGGCTTATTGATAGGCATCAACACGATTTTCCTGATCGTGATATTCCGCATTCTTTTGGATTCCAAAGCGAACTTGAACAGGCTCCTGAGCCCTCAAATGTAAAGCAGAAGCAAAATTTTATTCAAAAGCATTACCTGCAATTTCCACAACTTCTTGGTCTCGGCAAAATGGCACTGAACAATGTGAACAAGATCATTATGTAAAAAAGGATTCGATTGGCGGCGATTTGTTATCGATTGGCCCCGACTTGCCTTCGATCGGCGGCGACTTGCCATCAACTGGCGCCGATTCGCTATCGATTACTGCCTACGAGTAGAAGCCTTCATCATGATGAATCATGATGAAGGAGTGCGTGCGCTTTTTTCCCTCAATTAAGCACTAAGCTGATTCTTTCATAATTCATCTTCCGTAGAATATCTGCGACTTCAGAAAAATTAAGATTACATACGTAATCAATACAGTAGAAACCGCTTTGAAAATGCACATCGACCCGGCAAGAAAACTTTTTGCACTAATCTGGACATGATTCAATTCAAAAGTTGCACATGGGACTTGCAAAACATAAGCACTTATCCGGTTTCCACTATAGCTGCGTGTTTTCGAAATACAAAGTTTTCGAAAGAGCAAAAACACGGACGATATATTGAATTCGAACTCAGCATCTGAGATTCGAAAGCTAGCAACTTATCTATTTAACCACCCTCCCATAATGTCCAATTAATGCCAAACGGAAGTCTGGTAACAGCTTGACAATAATATGCTACGCGAAACGTGTTTTTGAGATATGTCCGCGCTCTCGACGCTAATCGATAGAGGGAACAAAACATGGTCTCTGATGTTTTAGGCAGTGAACTTTCACGTGATCCCACAATAGCAATAGGAATGAAAGTTGTCATACATTCCTCTTTCAATCGAGCTGCAGTTGAGCAGGTTTACTGAGAACACGTGTTCGCTCATTTCTCTGTGACACTATTCAGCTTCACATTTTGAGCGTTTCGCATGCTTAACCAAAAAGCACTTTCTCAAATTCTGCGTCAATCAAACGAATCATAATTCCGTGCAACTTAGTGCCACCCATGCCTTTCATCAGATCGCACCAATTTTGTCTCTCGTGCAAACTGCAAAGCGAGTCCCTCTCTATTTCCTTGGTCCGC
>NIUQ01001289.1:0-33919 GCA_002796945.1 Plectus sambesii | reverse complement strand
GCAGCAAGAGTGCCACTGGCCGCATCATCGATCATCAGCCTACTAACAAGGTTCCCGCTGGTATGTCAATTGCTTAGCTTTGTTATGATCTTGGTAGTTAGAACTAAATAAGAGCTAATCGAGAGTTTACTTACTGCTTAGGCTGTCGCGAAGATCGCGAAAATATGCTTCTCATTACAATTTGAGTGAAATATCTATCCCTTCCTAACAAAATGTGGGAACAAATACTTCTCTTTTGCATACTTACTATGCAGCTTTCTGCCACTCAGAATTCTGCTCCTCGCTTGTGCCTACTTACTATTCCATTTTCTGCTACCATCAACGGTCTCATGCCGCTTCTGCTTCAAAGGCTCACGCCGCTTTTCCTACTTTATTATTCGCATAACTGATCAGCTGGAGCAAGCGAGAAAAGGTCTCGCGGCTTTTGATCGTCGCCTTGCTCATGAGAGAGATAAAGTGAGCGGTCGGCTTCCACACTTACAGAGCTGATACAGTAGCCGGGTGTTCATTATTTGGAAGTCTATATCATATGTTTGTTTGTGTCTTCGGGAAATAAAGGTATAAAACCCAAGACGTATCAAATCCACTGAACCACCTACAACAACAATAATCCCTTTGTCGCAAATCCCCGCGACATAGGCGTCGAATTTACATTATTTATTGCAAATGACGCCGCTTCCTCTCATTTGAGTCTTTCCTCTGCAAAATGAGTTTACATTGGAATTCACTTATACCGGTATTTGAGGGACCGATCAAAATTACCGGTATAACCGAAACCGTTATAAGTGAATTCCACTGTATTTTATGCGAATTGAGTATTTTATGGAGAACATTTGTCAGGGTGCTCTTTTTAGGTACGTTCATGAAGCCGAAACTGCGCAACGCTAAAGCGACGACCCGACCAGAGGCCAGCGATCTGCGCAAGTCGACCGAATACGTGCTCACTCATCAGGAAGTCGATCAGGACGGCGTACTGCGCACTGAGCTTGTTAAGGTATAGTTGCTGATTCTTACAGAGTGGCTCGTATTAGAGTGCATGGTATTTTGTGTGCGGTGGGGACGGTTCAGTTAGCAGAAAATCTTCCACCATTCATTATCTACGCTTCCCTAACTGTGTGGGATGTGCAGCAGGTTTGCTAGCATTCATTATCCCCACCACGCTGATAATACCAGGCTATTCCTGAGACTGTTTTCATATCACGCGCGTTGACGAAAATTCGTACTTGCCGCAACAACAAAGAATATATCCAAAGTACGACTTTAATGCTAAAGCACGTGTTATGAAACATGACGCAGTATCTAAATTGGGGGATTAATGGTGTCCCCACCGCACACTAAACCCGAGTGAATATGGCAGCCGAGAAATTCGCTGTATCCAACTCTGCCGCCATTGGATTATCAACCGTCGAGGGGTCAAAATTGGACTCCTGCCAGTCGTCGACGCGCAAACACTGACGACCGAGATAATAACTACAACTCTGATGGCGATTTAAAGTGAGCTTCGCAAGCCGGATGTGGCTTGCTGCCTAAACTCTGCATTCGAGTCCGCCATTGTACAACATTACCCTCTCGCATTGCCCTCATTGCTTGCTTGCATAGTGATCGTCGTCTTACGAATGGTGAAATGGCGCATTTTGCAGGGAGATGTGATACCGACGGCGGGTGGCGGTTCTGCAGTGCTGTTCAACGATATCGAGCGCCTTACGCACGAATCGCCCGGTGGAAAGCGTCGATCGAACGATGAGGTCTGTTTGTCTCTAAAATAATTTCTTTCCCCTAATATTCATTTCGATAAACATCTCCGACATTCTCTTCAATCTCTCTTTATACACCTCTTGATTTTAATGTGCACCCGGTTCATATAATCGTGTTACTTTATCCATTACTAATTTGATGTTATGCCCTGAGATCCTTATTTTTAACGTCTTTCACTGCAGCAGATTCACAACTGTTTCATTTCAGAATGTGCCCACCTATAACAAACGGAACAAGAACTGATGGCTCCCGCAACTTTCCTCGTTTGCGATTCTTCTTGTGCTTAGATATTCTTACTTCTGTAAATGAACGCTATTACTATTTGTTTGAGACTGTGCTTATCATATAGCGATGGTCTGCGCTTCGATCTACTAGTTCCGTTCGCTATTGATGTGTGCTGTAAATCGCTCATTGTGCTTGTTCTATTCTCACATGTCCGCTTGAAATCGACAACTCGTTTGAACGTCTGCTTAAATATCTCTGTCTTACGTTGACGATTTTGTCCCTTTGGAAAATGGAGACATCGCTGTACACTGCCGCTTTACTAAATAATGCAATTGGCTCTCCAGAGAAATTGTGGAAAGGAACGAATTGATGCTCGCTAAGCGCATGCAACTGCCCTTACAATAAGGAGTACGGCGAACAAATGCAACATCTCGGAATCCAGCCAAAGCTGTGTTTTCCCCGTTTTTGCACTCATCCGCGCTCGATCAGCATGCAAGCATAGATAAGAAATGAGAAATAGTAACACAAAACGTCGATCATGGGTGGCTTCGGGCAGCTTTCGTTGAGCGCCGAAAAGAGTGCAAGCTGGAACTTTAGAATTCGCTTGTAGATTCGTCTGCACGCGGCGGAGCGTCCTAACCCTGTTCCCTAAAAGAATCATCACCTTTTACCTCAAATGGATTTGAAATGCTGCAAGAGGATTTGTCACAGTACGCTAGTGGCCGTCCAAAAAACTGTTCGTGTTGCCGCGAAAAACACTAACGATAGTACGGTATTCAGAGTTGACTGACTATCAGTTTTGTTCAGTGCACAAGACCGGTCGGCTCAGATCGAATTTTCGTCGGGATAGTGAATTTCTGGATTTTTTCCTTATTCTCAGTTTCTTTTGCTTTCAGTTTTGGTTTGTTTCCATTTAGAATTGATCATTAGCAGCGTCTTATTCATTGTGGCAAGAAAGTGAAAATATTGATTCGTGCAATGTTTCATATTCTGCAAAGCTGTACTGGGATTTAAACAAGTTGGCTGCGGAAGTTGGCTATTGAAGCATGTCGGCGCGGTATGGGTCGCCACCGCCGCGATTAGGTGGACGGTCGTCTCGCGGATCGCAAAACAGCGACGGCAGAACGTTTTACCCATCGAGCAAGGATTTGTCTTCTGCGTCGTCTGGTGGACATGGTGGAGGGAGGATATCGAGGCGACCCGACGAAGGATCGATGAGGCGAGAACAGCCGAATCTGTCGTCATTTTATCGCGACCGCTTTGGTAGTCATTCGCCCGAGGAGTATATGAATCTGCGTCTGTCGCATATGGACCCTAAGCTCGGCAAAGATGAGATCAAATCGATTCTCGAGAAGGAGTTTCATTCCTTCGCGCCGTTCGAGGTCGGTTTAGTGTATTTGATTGGAGATGATCGGTGGAATGAGTGATCTTTTTCAGACGAAAATCGTGCGTAACCCTCACGACGACCAGCGACTGGCGTACGTGAACTTTCAACGGCCGGAAGCGGCTCGGAAAATTCGAAAGACTATGGTGGGAAGATTGACGCGGTTGCTAGGGCACAAGCTGCATGTCGACCCGGCGGGAGTGATTCGCGACCAAGAGGGCAAGTATATCCCTGACCGATACAATCGAGCGCTGCAAGCGGAACGCGAGCGAAGAATGTCGCCGTCGCCGCAGCAGCATCGGCGTCGGACTCCACCTACGTACGACCAGCAGCAGCAGCAACAGCAGCGACGACCGAAGCCGCCCGCTCCACCTCGAACGCCACCCTTGCCGCCGCCACCGCCGCCGTCGTCGTCGACCAGATCCCGCGACCCCCCGCTCTCCTCCTCGTCCAGCACGAAGAGCAAGACCAAGGACCCCGCTCCTCAACCTATCGTCGACATGTACGAATGGAAGTTGAATCAGTGCGTAGCCGAAGGCGCCACTCGTACTCTCTTTATTGGCAACATGCCAGCCGATATCAAGGATACTGAGATCAAACGTGTCTTCGAGCGCTATGGCCGCGTCGAGGATATCGATATTAAAACGCCCGTCGACACCAACGCCGCTTACGCTTTCGTTCAATTTGAGGTCGATTATCCTTACATTTTGCTTCTGTTAAAAGGGGAACTTTGTGTCGGCCATAGCTGCGATCAATATGGCGTGCATTGCGATTGGCTTCGCATGACAAGACTGCTTAACGAGAAGTTAATTACTATCTCACGTAAACATTATCGATTTGTCATGCTCAGCTTACCACAATTAATGATCTATTCCTCGCAGCTAATTATCGATTGGTTTCATATTACATACTTTAGCTAATGTTATACCGAATGCGGTGTTAAAGTAATTTCCTAATGACGACTTTAGCTATAGTACGCGATATGAAGTCAGTCCTATGAGCGGATTTAGGCTTTAAAGGGAAACTGCGATCACCTCTCGCCGAAAATAATCCAGCGTATCCTGTTTTTAGCTGTCCATGACAAGCTGCTTAGATATAAATTAATTACAAAGATACATAGAATTCGCAATCAGCTTGTCATAGGTAGCTGGAAACAGTATTCGATAGCTTACTTCCGGCTAGAGGACATACAATTCTGCTTTAAATATCAGCAAAATAGCATTGTTGCAATGAAACAGTCTGCAGAACTTGGAGCAGGCGATGACGGCAAAGTACCACGAACAAGATCGACCATTGCGTCACAATTCGTCGCGCAGTAGGATCGGCTATGGGAAGGCGGTGGTGTCGAACCGCTTGTGGGTAGGCGGCCTGGGAGCGTGGACGTCGCCCGACTCACTCGTCAGGGAATTCGACCGTTACGGACTGATCGACAACATCGACTACAAGCAGGGTAGCGACCACGCCTACGTGCGCTTCGCCGACGCCAGCGCCGCCTCCGACGCCTGTCGCGCCATGCGCGGCTTCCCGCTCGGCGGCCAAGACCGCTGCATTTTTGTCGATTTCGCCAAGTTGGCCTTTTTAAACGCATTTGTGTCGTTACTTTTCGCTGTGAACACAATCGTTTCTTTAGGGATGCGCGCAGTGGTGGCTCCGTCTCCGCCGAATCCTTGCCCTCCGCCGATCGGAAACGAAAGCGCAGTCCGCCCTCGGTCGAGCAGGATCGCAAACTCCGAAAGACCTCAGGCCGGCCGAAAACGCCGCCCCTTCCTCCTCGACGCGGACCTCAAACGCCTCCGAACTCGCCGCCTCCGTCGCCTCCGCCGCGACGAGAGGAGCGCGAGGTGTTACCGCCGCCGACGTCCTGCAAATTTAGCGACGTCAAGGCGAACACTTTGGAGGAGCTCGAGGCTGCAGTGTCGCCCTGTTGGACCGGCGCTTTGGTGCTCAAGAAGAGCGCCTACGCTATTCGCCTGCACAAGCTGACCGGCGACGACGATCTCATCGACGGCCACATGCGCGACGACGGCGGCGAGTCCATGAAGCTGCACGTGACGCAGCGACTGCCCTTCGCCAGTCAGAGCGGCCTCGTCGACCGCTTCGCCGCCACGCCCGCCGACCAGCTGGCGTACTTGCTCGCCGTTGCTAATCCCAACGCGAGCGCCGCCGACCTCAAGCTCGCCGACAGTCCGTCGCGGCCCCTAAAGGCCCTCGTCAACTACCTGAACGAGAAGAGCGCCGCAGGAGTGGTAAGCGTACGAAATGGCGCCGTGCTGTACGTATTCCCGAGCTGCGATCTGGCCGAGAGTCTCCTGCGCGGCGCCGCCCCGCGACTGTCCGTCCTGTCGTCGTGCGCCGATTCCTGTCTCCTGCTCGCCTTGGCCAAGAATGGCCTCAAGACTCCCGGCGAATCGAACGGAAAATAGCCACCTGCGATGATCGAGAGTATATTTCGCTACTATTCTTCGCGTCTCTCTCCGACCTATTTGTCCACCACGCCTATTTCTGTTGTGTTTCTGAGCGGACGAGCCCGATCGAGCCGCCGCCATTCGTGCGGCTCAGTTGTGCATTGAATTATTATTAGACGACGCAAATGTTTAATGATGGAAGCGACCACCGCGTCGAAACAGCCGGATGCTGCAATCTGTGTCGCAGACGTCGACTGTCGCCAAGTTTGACATGATTGTCGTTGTCGTATTGAGCATCGTTATTCGGATGTTTCTGTTGTCGTCCCGTACCACAACGGTGCAATGGTGCGTTTTCGGCGAACGTATTCATTCATTCTTATTCGGTCATTCCTGCTGCCACACACCGCCTGATTGCGTCGCGCGCTGACGATGGGCGGCGGCGTCGAGTGCTTCGTCCACGCCAACCCGGCCCCGATCGATGGATGCGCTGATGCGATAAGGCTGTCCACGCAGCTGTGCTGGTCGCCGTCTCGGGGCCGTATCTCGCCTTCGCGCGCCGCTTTCTCTCGCCCATAGTCATACTGCCTCGATCTCACGCCTCTAGCTCATTTTTCTTCATTCGCTGCCGAGATCACAAAGAAGTGCATTACAGTACACATTTTTATTCTCTGATTATTAGTCGTCGTCGCCGCCGCCGTCGAAGATTACATGTCCATTCCGCGTCGTCGTCGTCGTCGTCGTCGTCGTCGTGTTCCTTTCGGGTGAAACATTTACACTGCAACAAGAAGCGACTGAAAACTCGGTGCTCACTCATCCGTACACTTACGAGTGCACGTATTTTGGTAGTTGCAGCTGTAGAATTGCGCTTGAAGATACTGTTGCTGTGTCTGACACGCCCACCATGTCGCCAAACCGCCGCACGTCTGCTCGAACGGCGCTTGGTAGCATTGCATCTCTTCTACTGCATACCTCAAGCGACAACGCTACTGTTAACTGACATGACCAATTAATTCATCAAACGTGCCTGCACGCCATTCCAGGGTCTCCGTTGGCAATATTTGCCTGGAAGGCATTCCAACATTGTTGTAGAGTACTGTTCTGATTAGAGAACGTTCTAACTATACAGTCGTAATTGTTGAGAGCGGCTAAAAAAGAAAAATTGACATCTTAATTAGAGTAGAGCAGCAACCCGGACAACTGTATCACGTCGACATCAAGTCAAAAAAGGCATTTATCGGGTTCCTACGCTAAGCGGGTTCGTTTGGGGCGCACAGTGTAAAAGATGAAGCCGACAAATGGCTGTACTTAGGCGAATATTCAAGGTCGAATGAGTGGTTAGACCGAGCGTTGCTTTTGCGTCCTTTACGGTAGATGCATTGGCCGCAGTATCGCCGCCTGGTTGTATCATCGCACCGATCGGATCGGCGGTGCTGAAGCCCAAAGCCGGCGGATTGCCGCCCAGCGACTTCGGATGATGACCTTTTCCTATCGCTCTGCTGCAGACGACCGCTCAGCCGACTGGGGAGGGAGACGAAATATGACAGACGCTTATGCTCAGTAACGCGCATCAAATATGTTGCTGCACAAAGCCGGGGCTGTAGCTATCGGGGGTCTTCAACTGTTGCACATATTGCACAAGCATACCGGAAAAGCCTGCGCCGCAGACGAACTGAAATTGCTGAACAGTGGAGACCCAACTGTAGGCTTGCGTCGCAGTGAGAGTGCTTCCGATGAGAAGAGCAGGGTCGAGGCACGCGCCGACTTGCGCCGCTCCCATGCACGAGAACATTTCACTGAACTGTGAGCATACTGTCGCCATCCGCGTCACTCCTTGCTGGATCGCGTCCGTTAGAAAGTTTCTCATTCGCTCTGGGTACATCATTGTGGCCGTCGTCGGCCCATTCAACGCCGCCAACATCCGTTGCTGACATAGGATAGCCGTCGGCTGATTGCATTGTTGTCCGCTGACTAGAGACGCTGTAATTCGAACAAATGAAATGTGTCACTCCCTCTCAGAACAATTTACCACAGCCAAGTAGAAGCAGAATTAGGGCGTGCTTGGTCGACATATTCCAAGCTACAATCTGCCTTACAGTAGTTGACCAATCTTTGCAGCAGGTCACTTGTTCAACAAAAAGTCAATAACGGCATCTGAGTTGTGCGCTGCAAGCAGACTGAGGTACTTTAAACGGCTTCCTCTCCAACTCTCAGATTTTGGAATGATTTCCACAAAAAATTTTAGCAAAAAGCAACGGTTTCTTTACAGGTAAACTGAACATTTTTTGGATATCTAATGTAATGTCTAATGTTATGTCTAAAGTAATGTCTAATGTCCGGTCTTTCCCGATGCTTTCTTCGAGCGCGACTCACGCACGACGCGTACCGAAACCGTTGCGAGAACGGAAAAACGAACGAAATACGCCCACCCGCTATTTCAACTTGTTAAGAAATCCGAAATCACTTTATTCTTAATAATGAGATCATCACGCGAAATACGGCAATACGAAGGTAAAGCGCGAGACGCGAGTCGTCGTACCGACACTAATATATTTCTTATTCACACATGTTCCGATAAACTGTAACAAGATACCACGAAAATTATCGTTTATCAAATTATCGAACTTGAACCTATAGTTTTACTCGATCAGTTGCCATGACACAAACTATTCTCTAGCGCCCAGTAGAGCTGAACAGCGACGACGTACAGTACTATCTTAACATTTATTGTCGCATAAAAATGCTGCGATAAGGTGTTATGCTACATCACTGCTCGTGGTCATTTGGGACCAATGACGATTTTGTTGCCGTCTGAGCCATTTGGCATCAACATACACGATATTGCACTCGATCTGTTAGTCCTATATTTGAGTTCAATCCAGAGATAGGGTAAACGTAACTTCGTGTGCACTACATTGAGGATCTTTCTCGTGTAGTTGGCTTTATTTTCAATCAAACCTCCAGTGTAGTTGGAAAACTTGCAAACTTTGTAATGTAAATGTTAAAAAATCAAATTAACGCCTTCTTAATATTTTTATAGCACGCTTCACCCACACTTTTGGAATTTTTCAAATATGTTTGATACCTTATAAACGAGTTATAACACGCATTTTGGTCATTACGATATGACGTGACACGTTTTCGATCATTACTGCAACTTCATTCAAGAATAATCATAACAACAGAGGATGGGTTTGTAAAAAAAGGAGTGTGTAAATGACAATGTATCAGTTATCGCAACTAAATTAATCAGTTCGTTCATCCGGTGACCCATTTTCCGTCCTTCAGGGCCCATTCTCCACTTTCATCCTGCTCAAAGACGTCGGGCAGCTTGAACATGTGGACACCGTTCTCCTCTTTGTGATTATCGACGAGGTATTGCGCGTCCTTACTCGACGGCATCACTAAAAAATGTCTCCTTTAACTGTAAAACTGTCTGAACAAGTCAAGAAGCGTAGACTGACGGCTGCATTGCAGGTCGGGGCAGAAGAATCGCGTAAAGTAGCGGTTTCGTTGACCTTCACAAGCCCACCAACCAGCGACGTTTTGATTCGGAGAGCATAGCTGTCGGAAAGGAGCTTGGTAGCAGGCGATTTCTTGCGCCGTATACCTGAAATATGTATGGTGTTACTGGTCTGGCGAAGGCGGTCCTCGACGACTGGCCCGTTCGTACGTACGCCCCCACCATTTTTCAGGCTTGGGTTTAAAGGATAGTGCTTGAATGGCACGTCGCACGCTCAGATTTACAGTACGTGCATCTACGGTAGTATTTTTGGTCAAATTATCTTTTGAGACTCCAAATGCTGCGACCCACGCCTTCGTAATATGAATACGATCGAGCCATTTCGAACGCTGACAGCATTATTTAGTGCGACGAGTAAAGTTTCGAATTAAACGAAAGTGACACAATTTCAAAAATGTTCAGTAAAGTACTGTATTTTAAAGAAAGATTGGTGATTACTGACGTGCAGCCCTGGGCGGGGTCGTGCATGATGTTAGTCAAGAAGGTCTGCTGACAGCCCCACAAGGTGGCGTTGTAATTCAAAGTCACTCGCTGCAGACAGTCAAGGTTGTTGTATTGGGCGGCTAAAAATGCACAAAGTTAATGCGCGCGCCATGAAGCGGACGTCATATATTAGTTAAGGCACTAAGAAAAAGACAATCGTGATAAAGGAATAGAGCGTAAAGTGAAATTAACGTGTCTGCATGAATCTTACTGCCTCAGCTAAGTGACGTCAGTTTACGCATATGGACAAAACCTACTGTAAAATCCAGCGCCGCACATAAATTGGTACTGCGTCAAGAGACCGTCAATGCCGTAGGCTTGGGCGGGTGAAAGTCCCTTGCCGATGAGTCCGTTGAGGCCGAGGCAGTATTGAATCTGAGTTGAGCCGAGACACAAGTAAAACTGATGAAGCGCGCTGAAAAGCTCGCGCGATAAATGGGAAGAAGAGGGGAGGAAGGGGTAGGATTCGTACTTGCAAGCCGTAACCAAACCGCTAATGTCGCCAATGTTCTGAGTGAACATATTCTGAAGTGCATTCTGTAGCGGGGGGTAGTCGTTGAACAGGCCGATGTAGCTGATGTTGAGCGCAGTCGCTAGACCCGCGCTGCACGCCTGGAAGCCAGCATCGACACACGTCGTCTGCTGCGCCTGACAAACGGCCACGTACGCCACTGAAAACAATTAATCAGCCACATTCCCTGCTCTTTTTCTTCATTTCACTTACGAGCCGCCGCTAGTATGAGCGCCTTCATTTTCCGCCTGTTGTCTTCGTGAACGAGTGGAACGATTCTGCGCGCAGAGGTGTGGTCGCCTAGCTCACAACCCTATGTCGTAAAAAGATTTTATTGGTTCTCGTTGGTTTACTACATGCGATGATGCGGCGTGCTCAGCTTTATCTTACGAAGGAGAACAAAAAAGGGCGTTTGAATATCATCACAACGTAGAATATCGAAGTTTTGCTATTGGCTTTTCCGACAGGAACTAGCGGCGAGCACTATCCGGCTTCTTATGGTTTCACCTCCTTCCATTCGGGGTGCTGTTCAAAGTATTCCTGCTCGAACTTCGACGTGGAGACTAAAAAATAAAGTAACGCTTAGCTGCTTGCGAGTCAAGGACGAAAACGCGTGGGCGCATATATACGCGACAGCAATTAGATGTTGTGTAAAGAGGTTATTTTTGGAGAGAGCAACGGCGAGATATAGCCAGGGACAGTGGTGTCGCGTATTTTTGCGTCAGCGCTAACGATAACTCACGGGTGCACGAGGCGGGACAGGTGTAGAGACGCGTGGTGAGGTACATGCGCCAAGTTTCGCAGCCGAACCACTTGCCCGCAGGCTGACAGAGGGCCTGGTATGGCGCCGACAAGCAGCTCAGACCAGTCTGCAGGTAGTCGCACGCATTGTTCGGATCGTGCACCACGCTTTGGACGAACGATGAGACGCATCCGTAAAACGTGGCGTTGTAGTTGGCATACACGCGCTGGATGCAGTCCCAGTTACTGATCCCAGCTGCAAACTTTCTCTACATTCGATCATTTAAAACTGCAAACACTGACCGTAGAAGCCGGCGCCGCAGTCAAACGCCAAGCCGTTCATAACGCTCATGTATCCGTAGGCTTCCTCAGGATCATTGTCGTTGTTGAGCAGATAGAGCGGGTCCATACAGGCGGGTGCCATAGGCCCAAGGCACTGAATCAGGCCGTTGTATGCGCTGAAAATTGATCGATGGTCAAGATTTTGGCAATACCTTTGTCAACTTTACTTGCAAACGCCGACCAGTGCGTTGTTCCAGCCGGGAAGTCCAGTAGCGAAAATCACCTGAAGCGCCCCGGCCAGCTGCGTCGGGTTATGCCAGTCCGAACCAGACGGCATTTTCAGGGTGCTCGCGAACGCCGTTTGACATTGGTAGAATGTTGTTACATTGCATGTTTGCTGGCCGCTTACAGCCAGAAGCACTGAAATGCTATGCGATTGAATTAATATGCACAATTAGAAAAAAAGAAAACCCACATGACAAAGAAACGAAGATGATGGGTAGCATTTTACGAGCTATTAAACGGACGTTAAAACTTGACGACGGGTGACTGGTAGCGCCGCGCCCTTGGACGACTGTCGTGATTTCGGGCGCGCGGTGATAAGCCGCCGATCAAATGTCCACACCCTTGATTCTCAACTAACAGCCGACTGTATGCCCGTGAGAACAGCACCAATGACGACAGCTATCTATTACACGTAGCAGTAGCGCGATAAACAATGATCAATCACATATCACAAGCGATCAGAAACGCCATCTCGTTGGCGTTTCGCTTCTTCGGCTATACTGGCCGCCTTCTTCTGTTCAACTTCTTCTTGCTCTGGAGTCAGCTCGGGTAGTGATTGAAAAATGCTCCGTTGAACTGCAACGACAATGGTTGCGCACAAAATATACAGTCATCGATTGTACCGAAGCCGAGATCGTGTGAGCGCTCCAAAGTTTCAGCATCAAAGCGTGGCGAAATTCCATGATTGCTTTCATCGTTCTGCTGTACCGACGCTTGTGGTGGCGCCGTGAAAACGTAGCATTTGAGATCGGGGCACAGATTCGCTACGGCCGAACGAATGTCTTCACAAGCGTACCAAGCGGCAGAAAAAGAGCAGAAGAGTTGATATTGCGTCTGGTAGCAGAGAAGAACTTTCTTGCTTTGCAGTGAACTAAATGGAATAGACTATAACATTAGAAGTTGATCGGTAACGGCGAATTTAGGATCTATTGGTTGGGCCACAAAAACAATGGATGACTCAGGACTTCACTGACATGAGTTTTAGGCATCAACGACACCAATTCAACTGCCAATAGAAACGAAGTGTCACCTGCAAATCTGACCGGCCGGCTCGTGAATGCTCTGGTTGAAGGCTTGATCGCAATTCGCCAAAGCGGACGCCGCCCCAGTCTTGTTGTAAACCGAATTCAAGCATTGGTAGTTTTGCACACCAGCTAAAATGTTGCTGCAAGTACTCTCAGCTGAACGTAGTACAATTTTAAATCGCTTCTACTCTGGAAGCCAGAGCCACACGCAAACTGTAGCCTGTGCATGGCCCGCATGTAGGCGAAACTATTTTCCAGACTGAATCCTTCCTGAATGAATGTAAAGGGGTTGATACAGGAGTCGTAGGTCTCGCCCAGGCACTGGAAGAACTTGATTCGGGCGCTGAAAGTAATGGAGTTTTTAGCGTTCGTGTCGACTGCGCTAGGTTTCTTGCTTGCAGATCTTAATGACGCCAGCCACTCCAGTAGTATAAATACGACCCAGTTCGGAGAAGAGTTGCGCCGGATCGTGCCAGTCAGCGACGCCTTGTATGCCCAGATCGTCGTTGAAAGTATGCTTGAAAAACAGCGAATGAACGAGCAGATCGATTGCGATTTCGAACCTGGCATTCGTTCAGCAGTGGTTGGTTGCACGGAACTGAAGTGGCAGCAGCACTGCTCGCATAGGAGGAAAGTTCAACCTCGAGGACGGATGTGGGAAAGTCGAAAAGCTCGCTATTCGCTGGAAACTGGGCAGTGCTTAGATGCGCAACGACTGAAAAAGTGCAAAAGCGTCAACTGCATGCGATCGATAACGTGCAGAATATACGTGCCGCTTATTATAAGTACGGCCCACATGTTGACAGACAACGAACTGCCCGCGCCTCTGTATTCAACGAATTCAAGCCTGAAAAGCTTCTTCTTTAAACTCTTGATAAGCTCATTGGCAGATATTGAATGGTACGTGTTGTCCACATTGCATAACAAATTAACTAGTGCAACAGAAAGAGCTTTATTAACGCACAGGTTGAAGATATTGCGATAATGTGGATATAGAAAGAAATAATATCACTTTTTCGCATTAAAAATCATCGAGCTACGCGATATGGCTGAAATATCGCAGAGAAGAAGGTTCATTGTATTTTTGCTGGCACCGATGGCTCGTCGTTTTGCTTCAAGAACGAATTTCCGCCGACATAGCAACGAAGATTGTTGCAGTAATCGACGAAGCCGATTCGAGTATCTTCGCAAGCCCACCAACTCACCTAAAGAGTGAACAGCGACTCTCAAATAAACGACAGATATGAAAATAACCCATCAAACCGTTTCTCCGCAGAACTGTGCAAACGGCGCGCGAACGCAGTCCAAGAGAGCAGAAGCATCTCTAAAAAACAATTCGTATTTTATCAGTGTATTAGCCTAGGGCCTTACGGGCAAAGACCGTTGGGATCCTGGTGGATTGTCGCATTGAATGTATTGACGCAAGCGTTCGCATTCGGCATAGCGTTGACTCGCAAAATGCACTGCCAGTTATTGACCGCCTCTGCAAGTCGTTGGTTAAACGAGAAAACATCGCTCCTTTGCGACTCACGTTCAAACCCGCCGTTGCAAATGAAATCCAGATGATTGAATATTTGGACATATGTGTAGGCCTGAATAATGCTTCCACCCTTGCCAACCAAATAGTAACGGTTGATGCATTGAGAGTAAGACGCGCCAAGGTGCCGGTAGAACTGAGATCGAGCTCTGAACAGGAATTGCAGTGGAGGAAGAAAAGAAAATGGGAGTGAATTACCTGCAGACACTAAGTAGGCCGTCAACGCCACTCGTTAGGATGTTATTTATAGCTCGCGATATTGTTGTGGCCTGCGTCCAGTCCAAGTCCGTATTAATACCGAGAGCTTGGTTGAATCCGTACTGTAACGATTATTATTTGTGCTACGAATGGCGAAGAACCAGCGAAACCTGGGCGCTTCTGAAGGCCGAGTCTACGCACGGAAGACCGCCTGCCGCGTTGACTGGCGGTGGATGAGCCGCCAAGAATGACTCCGACAAAAGGTCCGTTTCAAGAATATCGCTTCTTGCCGAAGCCAAAACGGCGACGAAAACAAGGAGAGCTCTCATTCTGACGACACAGAGCGACTGTTTCATGCGATCGGAACTGCGCCTCTACGTGCTGTGTAAGTGTGTGTGTGTCGGTCCCGAACAACGATGGTCGTTTAATTTTTATGGGAGTTGTGATAAACGCGTCAAGCCAATCACGAGTGCTTACTCATATACGAATAAAAGTAAACTCTATTAAGCTATTGATCAGTGAATGCAATCGACTGTTGACGACCAGTTACTGATGTCCTCCGGCCAGTTTCATTTCTTCGTCGCTAATGGGAATCTTGTTCGCCATTCGCTGGTATTCTTCGAATAGACCTAAAATGCCATTCACAAGCGACGAACATGGCTGAGGTACGTACTTTCGGGAATAGGTAGAGCGTGAATGTCCATCGGATGAACAGGCTTCTTTTCGGAGTTCTCGGGCAGTTCTTTCTCCTCCTCATCTTTAGCGCTGCGCGAGTTGATGTTGCACTGCAGACTCTGACACTGCGTTCCCAGCTCGAAGGCGATGCGCACGCGTTCACATGCCCACCAACCGACCTGCGCAGAATGAACAGAGGTTAGTAGAACGGGTGGGTTAAGCTATTCGCGTACTGCTCCTCCGCATGTCACAATGTAGGGGAAGCGGAAGCAGTTCGTCAAATCTTGAGCAGCTTGGCAAAGCGCGTTCGGGTTTTGTGTGATGGTGTTGTTGAAGTTGCTTACGCATGTGCTGAACGTCGACTTGAAATTCTGCCTAACGTTCAGAATGCAGCCCCAGGACTGAACCGCCTCTGAAAATCGATCCTTTCATTGTCAGTCAGTCTTCGCGTCGTCGAACGCCAACTCACGCATCAGTCCGCCACCGCACGTGAACTCGAGCTCCTTCATGATTTGCACGTAACCGTACGAGGCTTGCTGGCTGTAGCCCTTCTCTANGAGCCCAACTCACGCATCAGTCCGCCACCGCACGTGAACTCGAGCTCCTTCATGATTTGCACGTAACCGTACGAGGCTTGCTGGCTGTAGCCCTTCTCTATGAAGTAGAGACGGTTGATGCAGGAACTGTAGGACGAGCCGAGACATTGGTAGAAGAGCGTGCGCGCATTGCACACTTGAAGCAGACCCGGGACGCCTGACAGAAAATAGGTGTCCAGCGCATTAGACAAGATGCCGGGGCTTGACCAGTCGGCGACGCCAGTGATATTGAGGTAAGCGTTGAAGCTCGACTGAAAAACGGCAATAGAAAGTCAACTTGCGACTGAACCAACTTGGCAATGGTTGAGAGCGGCGTCGATGCAGACGGTAGAACCGGCATTCGGGCCGTCACCAATGAAAGAGACAGGAAAAAGGTCGGGATCCACCGGCATGCTTAACGATTCCGATCGGCATGCTGCCACGATCGCTGCTTAAAACGGCGTTCATTGCGCTAATTGCGACTACCATTGTTCTTACCGAGAATCAGTAGGACTTTCATGGCGGTCGTTAATGCTGTCGGTAAAGACACTGTGATTTATGCTCGGTGAGCTGACGGGGAGTGGTAGAGAGGGGCGTGATTGCTCTGTGGATGGGCGTAGTTCGTTCCCAGCTGATAACAACTTTACTAACTCACTTGCTTGCCACTAAACTGCCGCTGTTACACGCGCAACAGTACATGCCAACTGATTCATGCATTCATAATAGATGTCAAACATATTGTAACGTTTAAGAAGATATTCACATGTTCACTAGAGAGAGTGAGCGTTTTTTTTCCATTTCGTCTTCTCCCTCGGCGATCTGTCGGTATATAAGATCGACACCTGAAATGACACAACGAAACTGCAATGTGTAACAGTAACATATAGAGTATCAAGTTACGGACCTTTTGAGAAGCTGCGAGAGCCACCGCTACCGATACTGCACGTAAGACTAGGACACGACGAGATCAATTCGAGCGAAACTCGAACTCGTTCGCATTCCCACCAACCAACCTACAGTTTCAACAAGCGAGCATTATAATTTTGTAAAAAAACACTAGATATTCCTGCCTGATCGCCGCAGCTGGCGAGAAAAGGCGCGCTCATGCAGGTGGTCAGCGTTTGAGCGGCCGTGCACAAGCTGTCGGGGTGGGCCGTCACCGACTGATTGAATGCTGCCAGGCAGGAGTAAAACGTCCCGTTGCTCTGGTCAGCCACCGTCAGAATGCATGGCCACGAACGGATCGCCTCTGAACAATACTCCATAATACTTTAGGTTTTTAGTGAGATGGCAAAGAGGAGGAACGAAAGACGAACGGAGTAGGCCGCCGTCGCATGTGAATTCGAGCTCTTTCATGATTTCGACGTAGGCCATAGATGCTTTCATAGTATATCCTTGGCTCAGAAAGTACATCCGGTTGATGCAAGAGCGATAAGTGCTTCCGAGGCACTGATAGAACTGGATACGCGCATCGCAGACTTGAAGCAAGCCGTCGACGCCGGCTAATAAGTAGCCATCTATCGCTGATCCCAGCACGTCTGGCGCCGTCCAGTCGGCATTTCCACTGATGTTTAAGAGCAAATTGAACCGAGCCTGGCGTGTTCACGGTCAGTATATGGACGAAATTCGACATCAAATAAAAAAGCAAACTTGGCAGGAGTACAGTTTCGGAACGATGCACGCGTCAATGTCCACATCGTCCTCCACGAAAGGCATCAAGTAATCGAGACGAGGCAATTCTTGCGATAGAGTCGAAAAAAGCAAGTTTGCTGTGCCTAGCTCAAGAAGCGCTAAAGAGTCAAATGAGGAACGTGTTCATTTCTATCAAGATAAGAACTTTTACCACAAAAAATCAGTAGCTTCATTTCGACGTTGTTGTCGATAGACGTCTCGGCAAAGGCGCGGCTCACTGGTTTGATATCGCGTGTCAACTTTATAGGTGCGGCTGGCCGCCTATTCCTGACAAGGTAGCTGTATTTCTATGGCTTCTGTTTATACGTCTACACAAAAAAGTGAAAATCCGCATTGCGGTATCATGGAACAACCAAACACAAGCGCAACGCTTCTCTCTAATAATTTAGCACATTTATTTCCTCTACTAGCATTCAGAGAATGAAAAATATCATGACTAGGCTGTATCTTCATCTGGCTTCGGAGGATAGTCCTGGACGACTCTCGACACTAAAAAACAAATTTTTAGATCTTTCTTGAGCAACTTGTCGAAAAATTTGAGCTTACAGCCGATGTTGATTTTGTTTATACCATACTCGTCCACATCATTGACATCGCTCTTTGCATTTTCGTTCATCGCGTCACGGAAACGGAGCACTTGGCAAACTAGATGGCCTGCATCGGGGCAGTACTTGTAGGAGAAGCCGACGCGGATATCCTCGCATGCCCACCACACCACCCCGGGACCGAGCTTATAGAACAGCGAGGAGAAACAGTTCTCCAAGAAGTACACTTGGCTGCAGTGAGAGTGTCAGACAGATCGGAACAGTTGAATATTGAAGGGGAGCCTACTTGCAGTAGCCGGTAAAGTTTTGGTTAATCGAGTTGATGAATGTGTTGAAGCACGCCTCCATGCCCGCCTGCTGCGTGTTGTAAACGTCAATGATGCCCTGCCACTGCATTACGCTTTCTGCAATGAGCATAAGCAGTCAAAAGACGTCCAAAAGGCTCATCGCCTACGCTCGAAGCCGCCGCCGCACTTGAACGAGAGGCCATGGATGGCCTGCACGTACTGGAACGATTGAGTGACTGTGTAACCCTGGCTGATGAAAANTCCCCTACGCTCGAAGCCGCCGCCGCACTTGAACGAGAGGCCATGGATGGCCTGCACGTACTGGAACGATTGAGTGACTGTGTAACCCTGGCTGATGAAATTGAGAGGATCAATACAGCTGCTGTAGCTCAAACCGAGGCACTGGTAGAACTGCGAATATGCACTAAACCGTTCGGTTATAGTAGAGAAATGTTAGGATCTCGCACTTTATACCAATGTTCCAAATACTTTCATTTCGGTAATTACTCGACAATCCTAACTTTAGCCCCTACTATATCTTAATTGAGTTCGTGCAAAGCATACGAATATCGGTTTATTATTTGGAACACTGTTTGCTACCAACCCGCAAACTTGGATCAGTCCGGCAGTATTGTTGTAAATTCGCTCATTTAGGGCATTGTAGAATGTCGGCGCGTCATGCCAATCTAGAGTACTTTGAATACCGAGATAATTGTTGAATTGAACCTAAACGCGCAAATTATATTTCGTTACTGCATCGATAAATGCACGGTACTAACTTGACAGGCTTGAAGTCCGGCAGAGATACATTGCGTGGATGCAGGTTTGTTCTGAAAGAAGTCGACTGCATGATCGGGGAAGACGACCGAGCTGTGCGCATAGAGTTCTGCCGAAGAATATCCAAAGGAAACTGAAGAAAAAAGTCGCATTAATAAATCGATGACACGCAATAAATTTTCTCACATGCCAGCAGCAAGGGAAGCAGCATCGTTGCAAGCGTCATTCAAGCAACTGTAAAGTATCAAACTCTCAGCAAACAGCAGCTGTGATTTGCCACCCCTTAATTTACTTTCTCACGATCAGTGATCATAGTGTCATCGCCTGTTATCACCGATTTGCCGCTACTTGCTTTCAATCGAGCGCGCAACACCATGCGTACGAACATTTCGAGTCTCGCAACGAAAAGGGTGTGCGTGAACAAAAATCATTTCACATTGCATTTTTCCAACAGTTTGGCCGTCCGCAATGCAATGCGGTATGCGAGCGCCCCTGAGGAAAATGTATGAAAATTTCCTAGAGCGGCACCCTAAAATTGAATCATATGTATGTTGGAACAAAAGAATTCTGGAAACTTTAAAGCAACTATGTTTTGTTTTGTTTCCTGCAGCTCGAACAGAATTCTTGTATTTGGATGTGGACGTTAATTTCTTCTTTTAATTCTTTGTATATTGCAGAGATCAGCGAAGTGTTGTTGAAGCCTATTTTGAGATTATACTTTAGTTCGATCATTTCAGTTTTGTTATATGCACACTGTCCTAACTTAGAATCAAGTGACTTTGAATTAGGATGAATTTATTTTTCAGTTAGCTTCCGTTTCAGTATTTTTAGGACATATTTAAGGCTAAAGAATGTCTGTGTATAGGATAGTATATATAGAACTAATTGTAACATACAATATTGCTCACATAATTCTGTGACACGCGTAGATCCATCTGGACGCGGCGCGCTCAACAAAGCCTATATCGGTTCATTCTGTGTCGAAAGAGTTGTTGAATCGTTAATTGCAGGCGTAAAACCGATTTATTCGAGAGATCGAAGTGGGGTCGGCGCAACAATGGCGGAACAGGTCGGAATTTTGACATTTTTGCAACTTAGCGAACTCCTTTCCAATCTTGTTTGTTTTCAGACGGAGCGCGCGTTCCAGAAACAGCCAACGGTGTTCCAGAACAGCAAATACCGTACACTAGGTATCGGCAAGAAGTCGAAGAAGGAGTTGCGTTACGTCCGCAACGTCGGTCTGGGCTTCAAGACGCCTCGTGAGGTCAGTCGTTTATTTCAGAAATTTGGATCAATAAAGCCTTAAAGTTTTTATTAAAATATTAAAACATTAGAGAGAAGACATGAGAATTGAAACATGAGCGAATATCCTTTTAGTTTGAGCTAGTTCCACCACCCGCTTTTTTTTGTGTATTGTTGTTGATGATGCAGACTAGCCCCACAGAAGAGGAGGTCTTTTGTGATTGTTGGTGTTGATGGCGGCGTCGTTTGCGTGCATCTTCTACGAGTTGACGAGGGGATCGGTTCGATACGGCGCAGGTTCACGCGTAGTCATCAGCAAACGTCCTTTGGGGTTGACCAACGACAAAGCGCCGCCGCTTGCCACTCAATTCGCGCCCGTGTCTGAGAAGCGCCGTTGTACCAGGAGGACCGACAAGCAGCAGCAGCAGCAGCAGCGACACGAATGATCTGTGGGAGTATGAGTTCATCTACTTCGACGTGGTACTCGACGCGACTCTCTGAAAAGATGCCGCTATAGGAATCTTAGATAGGGGGAAAGAGACTGTTGTCGCCGTGTAGGGCTCATTCGAGGCATTCATCTGATCCTCTCTGAAAAATTGCGCCGGCACCATGTTCTCGAACGAAAACTCCACAGTCTACCGCAGACAACGATATTTTACATCAAGAGACAAAACATGTCGTTGACCACATTCGAGGACGAAAATTTGGCGATCCATTCAGGCGCGTGAGAATCACATAAGGGCCCTTCTTATTGGCATCGAATGTTTCATTCAGTCGAGATGATCTAATAACTTGCCTCGTAAACAATACCATAAACACTTCGCACATCCTCGCATCATATTCCAGATTGCGATGAGTTGCTCTTGTGAAGTTATTTCACGCAAGCGTAGACTTGGCAGTACTTGTCTGGAATATTGCACACTTATATTAAATTAATGTTGCCCCAGGGTAGTTTATTTTAATTTTAATTTCAATCATTTTGCGCACTGTCATTGAATAATTACATTTATCTTTTAACATGTCTAAATACGCTCCACTTAAGGCGATCAATGGCACCTACATCGACAAGAAGTGCCCGTTCACCGGCAACATCTCGATCCGTGGTCGCATCCTGTCGGGCGTCGTGGTGAAGAACAAGATGCAGCGGACGATCGTCATCCGTCGCGACTACTTGCACTTCGTCAAGAAGTACCGTCGTTTCGAGAAGCGCCACAAGAATATGTCCGTTCATTGCTCGCCCGCCTTCCGGTGCGTTTTCTTTCTTTTTTCTGTTTGCTTTTTAAGAGAGCTCTAATAGGAATGGGGATAATTTGGATCCTCGTGGGGTTCCCTGACTTTTTGAATACTTGTACGTCCTGATCCTCTTCCAGCTTTACTCTTTAATAGATTTCTTTACTCACGCCAATTTATTTTAAATTTTAATTCAGATTGACATTTTTGAAGTAAATTAATATTTTGTGCGCACTTTTAATTAATATAAAAGAACACTGTTCAGTTCTTATTGGGATATGTAAGAGTTTATCTGATTTGACATTTAAACAAAATCGCTGAAATTAAATGTATTGAATTTGATTTTAAATACTATTAAATTGTTATAATGAATAATAATGTTTGTTTTTAAAAAAGAATGGAAATTGTAGAACTAATGTTGCTTTAAGTATCTTATGGGGATGCAAAATTCAATTGAAATCCGCAAGCGCAAACAGAAGCAATAAAAGCGCAAGTCTGTGCGTGCGTATGCCGACCTGAACGGGGCGAATTACCACCCCACTGAAATTCATATTTAATCATAATTTTGTTAAACCAAGTTCGCTGCTTCGGTGTAAGTAATGACAGTTGGTGTGTTTCAGAGATGTGTCGCCGGGTGACATCGTGACGGTTGGCGAGTGCCGTCCGCTTAGCAAGACGGTTGGCTTCAACGTGCTCAAAGTGAGCAAGGCCCCCGGCTCCAAGAAAGGCTTCGACAAGTTCTGAGCACTAGGATGGATGTCATTGTTCCTTTGTTACGACGTGCTCGTTGAAAAATAAATTCATGTTGCTGCTTGTTCGTACATCGATACGCGCGAGCACAGGCCCCTAAATTCAATGGGGCAATTTTGGTTCACTGCGAGACTTCCAAAGACGCTGACGCCCGATTAGAGCAAAATGCTCTATAGACAATCCACTTTGATCAATCGAAGACCGCAAGGAACACCATAGTCCGCTTAATATCGAAAACTATTGAGCACGTTCACTGCGGCGTTCACACTATTAACCTTTTATCGCTGCCATACCAAAATTATTTTCTTGTTACTGATCGAAAAATGTTGACAATTTTGTTTGGTAAAATACGGTAGATGCTAAATTGCCCTACTGGTATTTCTTTTCGCGCGCGCCTGAACGGGTCGGCCGACGTCGCGATCTCCCCGCGCCCTCCTCCGCACCTGCTCGAGCGACTGCGATCGGTTCCCGATTGGGTGGGGCGCTAATCGGCTAATTGGGCGCTCGATTCGGTTGACTTTGTTGCCCAACGACGGTCGGTCGATGCGCAGACGGTGTCGAGTGTCGCCGTCACCTGGCCGCTCTCACCGCCCAGACCCCGCCCCGGCGCCGTTTCACGCTCGCCTTAATCGGCTTTTGCCCCTTCGGCGACCGTTCTGTCCGCCCCGTCCTTCTCCGCCACGCAGTCGCAGACCGCGATGGCTGCCGCGACCCCCGCGCCCGGCGTTTCCCGCCGCCCCGAAGCTCTATGTCGAGTCTGCGGCGATAAGGCCAGTGGTAAGTGTCCCCGATATCTTCGTTCAAGGTTGCCCCTGCCGCGACGCCGCTTTTTCAGGCAAACATTACGGCGTGTTGAGCTGCGACGGATGTCGCGGTTTTTTCAAGCGCTCTATTCGCCGCAATCTCGAATACCAGTGCAAGGAAGGCGGCAACTGCGTGGTGGACGTCGCTCGGCGCAATCAGTGCCAAGCCTGTCGATTCTCCAAGTGCATTCAGGTGGCGATGAATCGCGACGGTACGGTTTGCAATANATGGCATAATATATGCTATTTCCGCTTCAATAAAGCCACTTTCCAAATAAAACACTTTCTATATTGATTTAACTCTGGAAATGTCCTGCTTAATTGAGAAAGTGTCCCCATTAGAGTGAAAGTGATATTATCAACATCAAAAGAGATTGCTCAATAAACGCCTCCTATTTATGGTTAACATTCTGATTTCTTGCGTGAAAGTTTGCGTGATACAAAGAACAAAAAAATGATATGCGTTCAGAGACGAAAACCGCCAAGCCATTGGTGGGATGTCACTTTTCTATCGAGCGATTGACGGCATTATCGCCGCGAGCGGAGTCGCCGGCATCGGGTGGCGCTAATTCGCACGACTGGCTCGGAGTGCTGAAGAGCGCTGTGCAATGGGCCAGATCCATTCCGCCATTTCGACAACTTCCGTCCGCCGACCGCCGACTCCTACTCGAACACACTTGGCATCATGTGTTTCTGCTGTCGGTCGCGCAATCGGAAGGCGATCCTCGCTGGCAGGAATGGCAAAGTAATGTTGCTCGCTAATTATAAAGCGGAACTTTGTTACAAGTTGAGCGCACCAATTGACTCGCTCTTTTTAGGCGACAACCAGTCGATGGAAGCGAACCGGATTCGACGCTTCCTGCAAGGATTAAGCCAGCTGCAAATTAACGCGAATGAAGCTTCTTGTCTAAAGGCCGTACTGCTCTTCAAGCATGGTACAGTATGACGCGCAAGCGGTTGTCGTTATGACGGTGATGATGGTATTGTTACACTATAGAAACGGCCGGTTTGATCAGTCCGTCGGTGGTCAGAAGCGTACAAGAGCAGGCGTTGTTGATGTTGGCCGACTACTGCACGGCGACATCGACGCAGATGAATAGCGGCGGCGGCGGCCTCTTCGCTCTGACCAACGCCGCCGCCGGTGGAAATTTACAGACCAAGCTGCGATTTGCGAAGCTGCTCCTCCTCCTGCCTGGTCTGTGGCTCATTTCCGTCGAGCATGTCAGCCGGATGTTTCTATCGGACGTTCATGGCGGCGTTCAATCATTTCTCGATGCATAAGTCTCGCAGTCCCCTGAGTGCCGTGCCAATTGCTGCCTTCATCCTAGTGCTTCTTTGGTCTGTCTTAGTGAAAACTAATCGAATTTCTGTGTGAACGCCTCCTCTGTTCTCGGACGCTACTTGGTTTCGACGCTTTTATTAAAGTATATCGTGTGTCGCACGATTAACAAGATTTCACTGCTTACAATGTGTTAGAAAGCGTAATGTGCCAGCCAGACGAATGTAACCGCCATAGTAATGTCTCTGTTGTTGTCGGCGCCAGATGATTTATAAGGACTAGCGGAGCGCGGCTGATCAGTGTGTCGTTTGTTTGGCTCGACGAGGTGTCGCGAGTTTTGTTCTTCCGCCAGAGCTTGTTCAATAAGAGCGAGAAACTTTCTGTCGTCGTCGTCGTCGTCAATCTGTGAAGTAGCTGAAACGAACGATTAATATCGACCATAATCATCATACGTGTACTACACGTGCCTTGGACGATGGGGTATGGCAGTTTTCTCACCAAGACTGGATTTGCTCTTTCAATAGGCTCAATTTGCTGCGTAGACGGGAAAGCAGTTACGGCGGAGTGCAGCAGAATTGCGCACATATTAATTGGCAACATGATGGAGAACGAAAGAGGAGCGATCATATCGACTGTCGGTGACCCTGACGGAATGACGGACGATCGTAGAGTGCATCGCATCGGTCCCATGCCCGCGCTGGCCCCATTTGTTTGCTCAGCCGTAGTCCAACCACATCTTCAGTAGTCACGCGCTAATTATAGTCGCAGACCATTTATTAACGTTCAGCACCACAGAATTATCATCAAGCGGGAAATTTTTGACGCCGTCGTAGGCGTTTGCTCTCGGCGTCGCCATGATCACCGAGACTTTGCTGCACGGCGCAGACAATGTAATCGCGGGTACATGAAGCAGCGGTTGATGCTGTTCGCATCTGGTGGTTCTCATCGCGCCGCTGATTGGTTTGGAATGTGAATCGTTCGAGCCGTGTGTCGACGAACAGAGATCGATGAGCGGTCGACGATTGTTTGGCGCCGACGACCGCGCCGTTTGTCAAGGTGCGCGGCGGCTGCGGCGGCGGCGGTTTGTCGGCGCGGGTGGTCGAAAGGAAACGGTCCAATCGCGCAGCTAAGCAATGGGATGTGATTTAGGAAGGCGTTAACGGACCGACGCCGTTGAACAAAATTCAGTGTAGTACCGGTCGAGAGAGCCGACCGACCCCATAATAGGATCAATGAAGCGAACGGCCGGTGGGAGTGCCCGAGCGGTCCGGCTAACCGACGGGCGGCCGGTCGAAGCCAAGTCAAGAGGCCGCGAACGGCAGTGACACGCGAAATGTGTCCGCGGGGGGCTAATCAGCCCCGCTAATGCTGCGGAATACGGCGACGGCTCCTCGGTAGGAGCGGAAAGCGACGGCGGCGAGCGCGGCGGCACGTTCGTCTTCAAGCGCCCTAATCAATTCCTCGGCGCCGTCCACCGCGATGAGAGCCCGGTGCGGCGCTTACGCGATCGTCGCGCCTTGGCGCTTCTTTGTCCCGCCGATCGGCCAGCTGCCCGAACTCACGACACACCTCTTCCAACGCTCCAATCCGTTCCATTATCGACTTGTTGTTGCGTGGCGCCATAGGGAACACCGGAGCCGGACTCTCTTCGCTGCTTAGGCGGTAAGAAGCCGATAGAGTAAAGGTGCGTTGTCGCCGTCGCCGTCGCCGTCGTCGGCGGCGGCGGCCGCTTGAAATCGGCCGAATCACCGGAAGGACGGGCGTATAGCGGCGGCCGGTGACAGAAGTATAGCCGAGGGCGGCGTTCGGACGCGCGCGGATGTTGGCCGGGATGCGGCTATGACGGGTTCTTTCAGCTACTTCACGGATGATCTCGCGACGCCGCTGTGCCCTCCGACGCCACTAAGCTGTCAAGTCGGCAGTTTGCTCTGCGAACAAGTCATAAGCGATGTGGACGGCTACCGATCTGTTTGCCGAGTAGTTATCATTCTGCCGCACGTTGCCGCTCTGAGTTGACGCCGACGGCGCGCTCCTCCAATTCTCCTCGTTCACGGATGCTGTCACTGCGGCCGGCGGTGTACTCCGGCTACGAATAGTTGTCGTTCGCCCGCGTCTTACATCGAAATGCAGATCTACTGCTCAGGTTTCCTAGTTGTTGTGTTCGTCGCTCTACATCATCTGTCGGTCGTGGGTGAGTGGCGCTCTGGCTGACTTGTCGATCGCGTGCTACGTCCGTCCATTGGCGCTCTATTTTAGCTGGACGGAAATGCTTCAGTTGCATGTCGCGGTACTACGGAGCGACGTGGGAGTTCGCCGGCTATGAACGATTGTACCTCGAGCCGCGTAGCTTCAGCGATTACTGCGAAGACCCGCAGAGCCGAGTGAGCGACGTCCTCCCGATGAACTGCGACGAGGACGACCCGCCGGGCACGAACTGCATTATGTTTGTAGAAGACCTCAAGATCGGTGCGTGTCAGTCGTTGAGAGTGTGGAGGCGCGAACGGGCTTGCAATTGCGCGTCGCGGGTTTCGTATTGCAATCTCGGTCTCTCTCTCTCCCCTCCTCCTCCCAACAGTGACTAAATTAACAGACAGAACCGCCACTTACTCGACGTCCCAGCGGCGGCGGTCGACGAATAAGCATGGGCGTATGAATCGCCGATTGGTGTGGGACGGGTCGATAGATCGTCCGACGGGCCTATTCATGTCCGATTGCGCTACATTGCCAAGTGCGAATTGCCCCTCATCCACCACCCTTCCTCCGCTCGGCGGCAGCCATCTAACCGATCGCTTCAGGCACGGGCGCGCGCGGCTACGTGCGCGGCTGCTGGAACAGCATCTTCAAATGGGGTTTCAACCGTACGGGACTCGCAGGCATGCTCAAGCACAAAGACTTTTGCCAACGATTCAATCTGTCCCAGCTCATCGCTGGCGGCAAGGCGCACGAATCGTCGGTCCTCGCCTGCTCCTGCTCGGGCCATTTGTGCAACGGCGCCGCGTCCCTACGCAGCAATTCGGCTAACAACGCGCATTTACTCGCGTCTACAGTAATTACGCTCAATGTAATCGTCTGCATCCTGCTAAGATCAACCGGAAGAATACAACAATGACCAAAGAAAGAAGAACAAAAGCTATAGTACTGCCATCGTTCTGCCTTGAATGATAGCTCTCGATTATGTCTGTAATAATCGATGGAAATGCCTGGAAATTTTGAAAAATTCATTTCGTTCTCGAATACATCTCGGTCCTATGTCTCTCTGTACCAGCCTATCAAGGTGGCACGGTTGTTTTCATTTTGTACCAAAGAATGTGCTTTATCTAACGAATGATTGTACAATAAGATGATCGACTATGACATTGTTCTCCCGACACGCTGTTGATTCGATATTTTTTCTTCTCCGCCACCCTTCGCTTCTCTGTCGAGCACCAAGCTGTGATATGCAGGTCTATTGTGTTCTATGTCGCCGATAAGACGATCGCCGACGTCTCGTTGAAAATGCAGTATTGAGCGGAACGTTTATGTACGAGTCTGTGATGGACATGCGGCTGGCGCCAACCTTTATGTGTTGACAAGAAACAGACAAGCAGACAAAAGGTCGTCGCTGAGTCGGCAATCGGGTCGTCCGGTCTCTGTGGGGCTTATCTCTGCTGACACCTTATAAACAGCTCATACAAACAAGGCCAGATTTGCACGCGGACGGGTCACCACTGTAAACTTTGCGATCGGACGAACTTCACTTTCCACTGTTGTTTTCACGCTCCTGCTGTAGAGCGATTTCGTCATGAAACTGTGGATTCTCTCTGCCATCGTTCTCGTTGCAGCAGGTGATCACTCAATAAGGGCTTTTTAGCGTATGCGGGTTGGGTTACCATCCCCTGATTCGGTCCCGACTCTGGGACAGTTTTATGCTTAGCGCACTTGTTTGAGTCGTAAACTGAAGAAATGCTTACCTAGCGCGTTTAGCACAAATTTCAAAAGTGCGGTATGAAACTGTCGCAAATCTCGATAAAATTGCTGTGAGGAAGTAGTAATGAAAAGTGGAAATTGTTTTTGCACACCCCACTGTTATGGCAGCTGGGGAAGCATAATTTGTGAAAGAGCTGTTGAGTAAGACTCATGGCTGCTATTAAAGGAATTCCCACCGCACATCATCCAAAACATTTTAAAGTGCAATCAGAGTAGTAACCGGAAAGATTTTAGCGCAAGAATGTCCCAACTATCCGCCATGGCGTGACTGGACGGACACGTGCCTATGGCTGCCGCTGCGTGAGATGCATGAGAAGATGATGGGCGCGTGCGGAATCGGTATGAATCTCGACTCGCTACCCCCGGTGCCAGAGTTCGAAGGGATGCCGACGGAGCCGTGCGGCCACTGCAGTCTAAAGATGCGCTGTCGCACTCGACCCGAAGCCGAGGGCTGCTTGTCAGTCTATCGCAATTACTTTTCTTCACGCCGCCTCATTTAATGCGTCGTTTAGTCGGGTGGAGGCCGAGAAGCAGACTTGTCACGAGCACGGCGACGTATGCACTTTCCCGAAAATCGAACTGCGCGATCTCGGCTGCAACTACCGCCTCATCAAGACGTACTTCGGCCAGTGCTTGAGCCGCCCCGACTTGCCCGAGTGGAGGGCTGAGGGCATCAAAAAACTTCAAGCACTCGTTGGAGACATGAACTGCATCGAGTGAGGCGTTTTTCTAAGCACTCAATTGGTTAAACATTTGTCGATTGCAGGAAAGACGACCAGTGCAAATGCTGCTGCCATCCGTACAAGCCTTCCGTCGACGGCAGCACTTGCGAGGAGCAAACCCGTACGATTTGATAGTGATTTCAATGCCCGGTGACATTCGATGCTTTCAGCGCCTGTCTGCGAGAGCTTTGGCGACTGGAATGACTGGTCAAAGTGCCTGTGGATGCCACTGGAGGAGTTGCAAAAGGATGTCACTGACCACTGCGCCTTCGACGCATGGAAGCCGACGGAGAAGCATCAAAGCATGCTGAGCAAGTTCCAATTGCCCGGAGGCGCCGAGCCGCCAGAGAAGTGCGGATACTGCTCGTTTAAGCTCAAGTGCCGCAAGCGACCGTTCGAAGATTCCGAGGGCAAGAAGCAGTGCTTGTAAGTTTGAATAATATGCTGTGATCCTTCATAGTCATACATGTTGAACTGGGATGTTTATCAACCTATGCGTGTCGGGTACGAGCCGCTTGGGTAATGGCGTGCTAGTTTAGGTGCATTAAAAGGTCGTTTCCCTTCATTTTAGCTTGGGTGATGGAGTATTCTTGGAGATTATTTTCCCCTAGGTCGAACCCATACATCTGCCTTTAGCTCTAGGGAGTGGTTGTAAATTTTTTAGTTGCGCATTAGAAGCTTGCTGCGTATAACACCTGGATATGTTGTAATTAAGCTACAGCTGTACGTCCCCCCACAAAAGCTATGGTATTCAGTTCAATCCTAGTGATAAAGCTGTTCTCCACAGTGAGCTTGACCAGGTTCCGCTTTAAAATCACGACATTTTCAGCCCCATCGAGGCTGAGAAGAAAGTGTGCGACTCGGACGACTGCCCGACCTGCACGGATGTGTGCACGCTGCCAAAGGTGCTCGACTCGTGCGACTACAGCAAGACCTTGGCCAAGGTGGTGGGACCAAAGGTCAAGGCTGTGCTCAAGAAACTGCCCTATACTATGCACCACGGCCTCGCCAACATGCTCGGCATGATGCCTCACACCGAATGCATTGAGTAGGCGCCTCAACTTGATCTCAATGGATTTTTTCATTGCTCATTAATTGCAGAAAAGACGGAGAGTGCAAGTGCTGCTGTCACCCCTACAAGCCAAATGCCGAAGGAACTGCCTGCGAGCTCAACCCCGTCTGCATGATGCCCGAAGAGCACGGCGTCGACATCGACTGGGATGCCGACAAGAGCTTCTTTTGAATAGGACTCGATAGCTTTTAACTGAATGCATTCACTTTCATTTCGTAATACGTGTCATTTCAAAAGTAATTCTGTGGTTCGTAATAAATCACAACATCATCACTGGCAGTGTATGACGAGCACGATTGCACCGGAAACAGGAACACTCAGTTGCAATAGTCACCGACGGAGGTCTATGAGCAATTTTGACTAAGCGGCGCGTTAGCTGCTCGTCGAGTCTAAAGCTGCAGCACACAAGCAAAAAAACACAAGGAAGCATCGAGTTTCGCAGACGCGTCCTCTTTTTTCGATGCATAGGATTGCGACTTAAACTGCGGAATTTTGCTCCGCCCAGGCCAAAGCATCGTAAAGTTGACATGTCTGTGTGATACTCGAGTCACAGTGAGGGCCACGAGGAGCAGCTCATTTGGCGGCCGAGACGTATCGGTAGACGCGGACGACCTTGGTTTCTCGCACAGCGACACCCAAGTAGCCGTGACTGGCGGTAATGGAGAAGACGGACTCGTCGGTCGTACAGATGTCGCGCATCGGCTCGAAGAGGATGGTGTCAATCTGACGCACCTTGCCGCTGAGAATGTCATGAACGAACAGCTGGCGCTTCTCGTCCACGCAGATAGCACCGGGCTTCTCGATGATCGCCAACGACTTGCGGTCCACTATATCCGAGCCGTGGACGCTCAAGCGGTGGATGTACCCCATGCGCTGCTCGACGATCAGTAGCTCGGTGATCGGTCCGAGCACCGCCAGCACCTGGCAATCCACGAACGACGCCCCACTGCGCTTCGTCACCTGAATCCACTGGTCCGACGAGTACTTGTACAGCGCGCTGCCGATCTTGTCGCACAGCGTCAAGTACAGCTCTCCTCCGCCCGGCGCCAAACACAAACGCTCCTTGGCCACCGTTTCGTCAATGTAACCGTCCGACGGCCCTTCGAGCCACTTGACCGGCTCGAGCTGCAGGTTGAAGTAGCCTATGTTGCGGCGCCAATTTCCTTTTGGGTGCTTCTTCGCGAGCGACACAAGAATGAGGGAGTTAATCGTGTCATACACTAGCCCCTGGGGCCATTTCCACTCGGGCGATGTTAGCTGGCGGATCAGTTCGGTCTGGGCGGAGAAGAGCAGGATGCCTTGCATCGTGTCCGCAACCACCACGCAGCCGTCCGGAAGCATGCACGCGCCGCACGGCTCCTGTAGCACGCCTTCACCTACTCGAAACGCATCGATGTTCTGCCACATATATTTCAGCCTGAAATATTCATTCCCGGTTCGGGGCTTCTACTGACGAACTGGAGGGTAAGTCTAACTACAATGAGGAAATCCGAAAACGAGGAATATCGGTAGAGATACAGGGAATCCATGGTAATCATCTCAAAACTGAGGGGATCATCAGAAAACGGGGGAATTTCGCTCAATTTTGTAATCGTGGAGTTGCAACTTGGCGCCTTCGTTGTCGAGCTTCGCACCGACAATGGCGCTAATAGAAATGTAACGTGTGTCGCAGTGAAATAGTAGGTGGGCGGAGAAGCTTTTCGCTTTTCGATTGTTGCATCGTGTAGATAAAAGAGTACGCTCGAATAAAGATGTAGGAAAACCACATTAGACACCAAAAATTCTGTAGAGCGGCGTTTATAATGCACCGATCGGCTACTGTTACCGTCACAATGCACGGCCAAATGCAACCGATCGGAGTATATGAGCACTGATTAAGGCTTGCAAACGCAACTTACCCTTTCATTAGAGCTTCTTGAGTGCAAATATCATTAGTGAGTTTGGCGAGATGGATGTCTTGGTCCTGCACAGCCCTATGCACCAANGATTAAGCTTGCAAACGCAACTTACCCTTTCATTAGAGCTTCTTGAGTGCAAATATCATTAGTGAGTTTGGCGAGATGGATGTCTTGGTCCTGCACAGCCCTATGCACCAATTCTTCTTTCTGTTGCACCTCACCCTCCAAGTGCTGCACCTCTTTTTCAAGCTAGACAGAACGTCGTTAATTTTCCTAACCGTGCGGCAATAATCACTCAACCTCTCGCGTCTTCTGCTGCAGTTCTTCAGTGACCTGCTCGAGCGTCTTCGCCAACGTTTCCGCCGCCTCCCGTCGCACATGTTCCTCCTCCAACCTAGATCATGGTCGGTGTTTTAATCGATCAAGTATATATGCGTGCAGAGCATGGCATTCGAACGAGCGCGCCGTCAATTTATTGTTTTTCTCGAAGGCGATGTAATCGACGAGACACCAAGCGGTCTTAGAATAGACTAAGCGTTAAGTTGATGGAAATAGTGTCGGCGTCTGTGAACCCGCCCACGAAGCTGCCTAATTGCTCGATAATCGGGCCGACCTGCACACGTGTTCTTGCATCCGGGAGCGCTGGCATCGATCCATCACCGCCGACGTCCAGTTGGGACGGCCGGCTCGTCGATAGGTGGGAAGTATTCGAGCCCCAGGACCCTCCGCTACGAACATTCAACTGTAGCATTTTCGCGTCGGACGATCTTTGCGAGGAAAGTGCACACGATCACCTCGATCGACATTTTTTGCCCAAAACACAGCACAACCAGCCGTCGCAATGGGTCATCGGAGGGGCGAACGCCGACAGCTATCATATTATCGAATAACCGCTGTTTTTCAGAATGTTAATGGGGAATTCACTCGAAGGGCCGAATTATTGCAGCTGCCGCATTGATGAAGCGTCCGTCAATCGCGCAGTAGGCAGGCTTGTGGGCGGTATTGATGCCGCATTGTGCAATAAACCCACTGTGCTAGGATGCAAACTTCCGCGATGCGACATAAGCAACGATAGTTGGTCTACGATGTAGAAAGCACGTCAGTGATTTCAACCTACTGGCGGCAGATCAGTCACGTTACGGACGTCAAACACCGACCGATCGGTGGGCCGATGCGGTTTTTTGCACCACTTCGCACCATTGACGATGGAAGCATCGACCGCAGTATCGCCGCCCGGTTGCATTATCGCACCAATCGGAACGACATCGTCGTACTCCTATAGCCGGCAAATCGCCGCCCATCGGCATCGGATGATAAACTTTTCCTATCGCTCTACTACAGACGACCGCTCAGTCGACTGGGGAGGCATACGAAAAATGACAAACGCTTTTGCTCTACAACGCGCAGCATATCTGTCGATCGAGGAAGTAGCGCGGAGCCTTCGTAATAATGAAATGGCGCAACGTACTCGGCGCTGATGCGACGATGAACCTGCTTCAGCTTGCCAGTGGTGGAGTGCAGCTTCTGTACGAGGTCGACGGTGTCTTCGGTTTGTCGCCGGAGATTGGACACATAGGAGTCGACGTCGACGTCCACATCCTCGTCAACCTCGTCGATGCCCTCCATAGCAGGGACAGATGTTTTTGGCACTACCCAACCCAGGCGGAGTCTAACGCCTGCACTCCGTCGTTATCGGGGATCGCCACTTCTCTCCCCAAACAGCTGACGGCTTGGCAGCCGCTCGACTGCGCAACGCGTCGGCATCGAACCAGAACCCAACACCCCCAGAACATCAGTGTAAACTAATATCAGACGACCGCACAATTGGGCCGTGGTTGGTTCCCCTATTGCGTCTTCGTATTGCGTCATGTTTCTCGCTCGAATAAGAACCATCGCCACGTGGTGCGATTGTAGATGACAGTAGACATAAATGAACAGTTTTTTGCTGTCACACGCCAGGCACGACAGTTCATCGTATGATAAAAGCGTCAAAGTTCAAATAGCCGCTAATCACGCCACGCTCCTTCTATCGATAGCAGCATCGTTCTTTTTGTT